>JAVQJF010045227.1:0-100029 GCA_036023855.1 Gadopsis marmoratus | reverse complement strand
CTAAATAATTTCCTGAACAGCTGAACACTAGTTTTTAGCAAACGCTACTTAAATGGGAATAAATGGTGCCTTTGTTGGAACTATTTTCATCATTTGGTGCTCTACAGTAGTGAGAATTGACAGCAGCAGGACGGTGCATGTGGATTCCACTCACAACAAACTTCAGTTATCATTTTCATTATAATGAAGGAACACGTCACCCGGTGCGGCTCACTGACAACGATGGACCTCTTTGGCACAGAGAAATAAGCTACTGCACAGACTTGTTAGTATGATCCATTTACCGTTGGTTCTGTCTTCTCATTATATTTGTTAACAATAAAAGTACAGAATATTTCCAGCCTCGGTTGCCAGACTAACTGGCAGTCAGACAGACAGGCGAGTTACTGCGCAAATACGTTCTTGTGGCCTTCATCATTACTGACACGGCTCACAGGAGCAACACTTACCCAAAGAGAATGGTGCAGCCCGACGACACAAAAAGCCCTGCAACAAGCATGAACTTTGCACCAATTTGGACAATCTGGTACAACGAACAAAGAGAGAGAGAGAGAGAATGACTGGACACCTGGGCAGCAAATCACACTTCACGTAACATGAACTGATAAGAAATAATGCCATGTACTTACATATCTTCCCAGTAGCAATGAACCAATTAAATTGCAGACAGCGTAGCAGCCAAATATGAGACCAATAACAGTTTGATTGGCTCCCTTCTTTAATGCCTGTGTAGAAATATTCATGTATTTATTGGTCTGAGAAGACACGATTATTTCACGGTGCAGTACAACATACCAGCTGCCATCATCCAAGTCAGTGGTTCCCGACCTTTTTTGTCCGACGCACCCCCCCATCATACCGGTTTGACAGAAGGGATGGCTTTATGGTATTGTTCAGTGGTATTTTATAGTAGTTTTGGCAAAAATTACCATTTGGAGTGACAGAAACGGATCGTTTCAACCATTTACACTACCGTTACTATCTTTGGAGCTCATCTAGTCTTTCTGCAGTCTTGGTCAACTTACAGCTGACGCAGGTTGGTGGAAAACCGAGGCACGGCTTGTGCAGTCAGACTACCATAGTAGGTTTTTGTGACAGTAACTATAAAAATCAGCATCACACACATTTGCACTCCTACTTGTGTGTTGATTTTTCTCCTAAAACACAAGTATGTGGCTATATACACTACTAAAATGTTCCTATCTCGAGTCACCCGAGGTTATTATGTCCTGTATTTTTTTTTTTGCTTACAGTTCTATTGGTTAGGACACATCTCAAACCCTCGTTGTGAGAAGTCAACGATGTGTATTTTAACACACGTGGGAACGGACTGAACAATGAAAATGCAGCGTTCCTGTTTGGTTTCGTCTCGCTTCTGCTGTTTGGTTGTTACGCATCACTTGTGGCGTTTGCATTTGCGCCGCTTCTACCAACGGAAACGCACTCTAAAGTCTGCGCCAAGCGAGACATTAAAATGCTAACGCAGGTGACACATTAATGCTATAAAATGCATCAGCAGTGTAAAAGAACAATATTTAGCGACGTAGAAAGCAAGTACATGGAAAACATAAGGAGTAGCAACTTGTAAAGCAAAAACAACTTGTGAGTTGCCAGTTTGTGAACAATCCCTTTGACTAAATGGACGATACTTTCGGGAAAAGAACTGCGTAAAGTCTGGACTTAAATGTGTCGAAATAAGCAGGAACGTGTTTCATTGCAGATGAATGATGAAACGTTTTATTCCAAAGAGGGAGGATGCATCCTTTCTTCCTTGGTTCTTACCTTTTGTTAGACATTCTAGTGCACCATGGGTGAAATAATTATCTTTTTACTTTTGTGGAGAGCAAAATATACTTTTATAGGCACCAGGAGTCTACGGTCACATAACATGGTGTGTTGGATGCCGGTGAATATACCATCGTGGGGTGCGACTGTGTGCATTTTGAATTCGACGCTATTTGCATGTGGCGGCAGAGAAAGTGCACAGGTGCAGGGCTGAAGATGTGGGCTTTCAACTCGCCTCATTGGGGAAGAACGGGCCCAGTATCGAGTAGCAGATCATCGAGCTGAAGTTGACCGACGCCATTGATATTAACGTGAGAATCTGCCGCCGTGTCATCCTCGGGGGGGTCTGCGTCGGTCCAGCTGGAGGGCTTTTATCTGGAACGCCGGGAAGAACAGCGCCGAACGGGACGGTGTTAAAGGGTTAAACTCGCTGCCACTGTGGCTATCGGGACATTTCTGTTGCCCAGTTAGAAAAGTCACCAACCTCTTCGCTCGGGCTCGACGTGCGGGTCCATGCTTACTCTTCCTCAGGCGCAAGTCTCCAAGTGTTCAGGCCAGAATTTCACACGGCAACATGACGACAAGCGGAGGAAGCCAGAAGACGGCAACATTAGTCGGCCGCCCGCTAACGCACAGCAGCGGGGCCCGCGTCACGTGGCTCCGGTCAAACTACAGCGAACACACACACACACACACTTCCTGTTACGGAAAACACACTTCCTGTTGTTACCACTTTCAAAATAAAGGTCCAGATAATGCGGCTTCCTACTTGTGCGCCAGCGATTCATGATGTAAAATCAGGCTAAATCTTGTATAAAATGTGGAAAAAATAATTTTAAAAAAAATGGAAATAAAATAGAAACATAAATGTCCTTAAATAGCTCGACATTGTTACATTTCTGCAGAAAGAGACAGAGAATAATTTCACTAATGTCTGACTGATGTGGAATATTTGAAATGCAGTTGTAGTTTTGTAGAAACATGCACAGACCTGCTCTCACAGCCTGGTGTCTCCATCAGCCTGCAGGACAGAAGAGGCAGAAGCTAATATGGAGAAATCTGATCTCAGGCTTCAGCGTAAATGTTCTCTGCAGGTGATGGAGGTGAACTCTCTGATCTCCATTTCTCTTTGTGTCGATCAGCGCTGAAGATGGTCGAGTGGTAAAGTCTCCGGTTGGAGACGTCGGTTCGAATCCCGGCTGCAGCAACAGGTGGGTGCAGGGTTTGTGACTCAGTCACAGGTTGGAATCAAGCAAACTGGTACAACGTTCAGTGGTTCAGAGGTACTTCACTCCGGTGTGTGAAGAAAGGTCTGTGTAAAAACAACAAGGTCAAATACAAAACATGGTCAACCAACAAGGTCAAATACTACAAACTCAAATACAAAACAAGGTCAAAAACACATACATCAAAATTTTCATGCTAATTTTTTCCACAATTAATTAAAATGATTAAAATGTTGAAGAGGATTCTCCATTGACTTACATGTTAAAATAATTTTGAATAAAGCTTAATATTTTAAAAAGTACAAAAGGTAGAAAATAGCTGAATACAAGCATAAATGTGTTCAAATAGCTGAACATTTCCATAATTTGAATGGTTTCTGTAGCTGAAAGAATGAAGAAGTTATAAGATGCGAAAGATGAGGAAGATTTTTAAGGTCAGATCCATTCATTCTCAGTAGGCCCAAAAATGTGCAAAATGTTTAATATTTTAAAAAGTATAAAGGTTATAAATGTGAAAAATACACACAACCATGTCCTTAAAGAGCTTAACATTTTGATAGTTGAATGGTTTCTGTAGCACAAAGTATGCAGAAGGAGTAGAAGTCCAAAAAACGTACGGAAGAATAAGAAGTCGCTATAATAAAGAACTGAAGAACAATAGATTCATACTAATAAAAATAATGCAGTTGTTCTGCATGAACCCTTAATTCACAAACAAATCTGGTGACGCAGCTGATAACGTCATGATCCAGGCTTGTGTTGTCTTGACCTTTGTGTAAGCCGGGACCTTTTGCCCTGAGCAAAGACTGTAAGGCACCACTCCCCTCAGTGAAAGCTTAGGTAGCGCCTTATGCATAAAGATTCCTAAAGTATGTAATATTCGTAAAAAGAACAAGCAAACAAATGTTGCTTTTTTTTTTTTTTGCAGAACTACAGTACTAAAAGTGATCCTTCAATTGAACCCGCAAAACAAATGAAATGAGGAAGCCTGTGGTGTGGGCTCCTGGGATCACTGACGTTGCTTCAATTCAATTCAGTTTTATTTATTTAGCGCCATATCATAACAAAGTTATCTCAGGGCACTTTTTCATATAGAGCAGGTCTATACTGACTCTTTATTTACAGAGACCCAACATTTCCCACCATGAGCAAGTACTAGGCGACAAGGAAAAACGGCCTTGCATCAGAGAGTGAAAGAGCCAAACTGGAAAAGAAACAAAAACATTTGCAATAATGTAATGTAGTTTTATTACATCATGGCCAGCCTATAGGTTCATGTAAACCTATGGTCATATCATATTTGTTTCCTTCACAAAATAAGAGAAAAAAATCAGGCAACCGAATACTCATTACACAGTATTGCTGAAAACTGACACTGAAGTCTCTGAAGCTGCATTACTGTAAATGAAAAGCTATTAAATGAAAACTCTCTGCACTAACTTTCCTGTAGCTCCTCTCAAAATGCTTTCTCCATATACTTTAAAATAACCTTGTTAGCAAATGACAAATGTCCAGACATTTCCACATTTGTTTTTTTATACATTAGCACCAAAATCTACATGAATCTCACTCCTACTAACAGCAATTCTCTTAGCAATTTATGAATATTTTGTATTTTATACCTTTGCAAGTTTATTGTTCTCATCCTTTTTTGTAACATCAAAAAACTCTTGGTACCCTGTTAAAGCAAAGGTGAAGTACAAAATTACTGAAATTAGCAACATATTCGCACAATTTTCTAATCATATAATGGTTTCATTTACTAAATAGACAGTGCAAGCAGCTTTGTATTTTCTTTTGCAAGTACAACATTAGTTCTATGTAGGTAGCATTATTGCACACAAGCTCTATCTATCTAAAGCAGCAGTGATTTCCAGCAAGGCAAACTACTGATGAAGTAGCATCATAAACACCCAACGAAAACAACACAGAGCCAACCGAGTTAGAGAGAATCTCTGTGTTGATGCACGTTTGTTTGTTTGTTTGTGGGGATGGGAACATTTTCTACCATCTTTCCCACTAACTTTCTTTCAGCCAAATGCATTTGGATATATTTTACACACAAGCTTACTGTTGGCCATTACTGACAAGTGTAGAGGGGAGTTCTGGAAATGAAAAGGAACATTTACACGTGAAAAATGAAGAATACATTGTCAGATCACTCTGACTGAATAATGATTTGCAGTATTGTGGCAAAAAGAATGTGATTTACTATGTTCATTGAACCACTTTGTAGAAGTATCATGAATAGAAAATATACAAACTACGGTTAACTGTACTCAACTCTTCATGTTGCAGTAACAGAATCAATATATTCTTCTATTACATGTTCTGCAATTTGAACATAATTTAACAAAAACAGAATAAAAATCAAATCATTGCCTTGAACAAATGGGATTTAAATAAAGAATAAATATACAAATAAGCATAGAAAAAGAATAATTAGTTTGATATTCATAATAAAGCCGTACAACATATTTACTTAAAACCTTAAAAATGAATTTTAATAGTGCAATGTTTGTATGGCTTTGTGAAAATGTACTTGCAATTTTGAATGCCACTGTACCTCACAATGTAGATATTTGCTATATATAGTATTTATTAACGTCACAAACATAAATAAAATAGTTATTAATTTGAAATACATTGAATTAGCCAACTTTTTAAGAGAGGGAAGATGTCTTTGGCACCACACGTGGTACTAAACCTCTGCTTTTAAACTGCTTTTAAAATCCATCACATTTTTTTTTACTACACAAAATAACATTTCAATAAATAAATAAATAATACATTCAACATATGAACTAGAAATTATGGAGTAACTGGTCTCCAGTCCCCATGACCACTGATCTAGACTGACTTTGCCTTAAACAGACTGATTGTAAATGGTCTGCATGTGCAAGGCCAACTCGTATATTAATCTTTTCTTTAAAAAAAGAACCACCACAACGCTGACATTTTCCCAGCTATCGGCCCACACATTAGGGTGTAAGACCAGTGTGACTTCTTTTATATTAGTCTACAACAGCACAAAATGACCTCTTCACTTTAGCCTTTGAGTCACATTGGCCAAGGCAACAGCAAATGCCTGCACTGCTGAAAAGGGATACTGGAAATCCAAGATATAGGCATTCCCATCAATGCGCCCAAACTGCATCACCTAAAAAAGACAGAAAACAGGCGTTTCAGAAAGAACGTATCATCCAACACCTCAAAAGATTTTATAATTGTTTTATCTAGGGCTGCAACTAAGAATTATTTTCATTACAGATGTCAATCACATCCAAGCCCAAGATTAAATTACTTGTTTTTTCTAACCTACAGTCCAAAACCCAAAGATATTCAAAATACGTATAAATAAGACAAAGAAAAGCAAAAAATCATCACATTTGAAAAGCTGAAACCAATGAACAGTTGGCATTTTTGATTAAAAAGTGAGTCATAAAAAAGCAGATACATTTTCTGTCTATTGACTAATTATGTTAGCTCTACAATCTGTGGGACATCTTATCACATTACCTGTCTACCATCCAACTCAATTTGAAAATTCTTTGCTGACTCCTGCGTGACTCGTCCTCCAAAATCAAGCTGGTAGACCTGGGTGGCTTCGTTCCACAACGGTTGTTTATTGGCCATGACATAGACAAATCCTTGGCTTCCCAAACTACGATCCTCTCTTTCATTTGCCTTGCGGCACTTTATCTCCTCCAGCTCGCTCGCCATACGCAGGCTACGCTTGTTCTTCCAGCTCTTCTTACTACTCTGGTTCTGGTTCATGAGCTCGTCGCCGCTAATAAACAGCTCCGGCTCACTCTCTGAGCTATCCTGGAACTCATTTGTGGTCCTGCTCATCTTCTTGGTTTTATTGAGTTGCTCTCTCTGCCCCTTGGGCTTCTTCTTCTCTCTGCTGCCAAGCCTTGGGCTGGATATGAGTGTGTTGAAGTCGGAGAGAGCGCGGCCTTCTTTTCTGGATTTGCCCTCAGAGACGGTGGTCATGTTGGCCTCCTCGGCTCTGCTGTCCAGTCTTTTGCGGCTCTTCTTGTTGAAGCGTTCTGACTCCTGTGGCACAGGGCTTTCATTCAGGGATGATGGCTCAGGAAAGTTGTTGGCTGACTCTGCCAGATCCTCTGTGGCACTTTTGGATGGCGGCAGCTCAGTAGGTGGAGGAGGAGGGGGGAGAGGAGGCGGTGGAGGCGGCACAGTAGGAGGAGGTGGGGAGAGAATCGGCTTCTCTAAAATCTGATGAGTTTTGGTAGGGAGGGGAGGTGCTGGAGGGTCTTGCATGGGAGGCGGGCAGGGGTAAGGGTTCCAGGGGTGAAGGTTGACAGGGTGCAGCTGAAGTCCAGCACATGAGCTGGCTCCTGGATACATTGGAGGGAGTGGGCAGCAGGCCAAGTTAGCGAGATTTGGTGGATAGCCTGGTGGCAAGACCAAGTTGGGGTCCTGCTGAGCAAAAGGGACTGAAGCAACAACTTCATTTGGAGAGCACTGTAGTGGAGGGTTCTGTAAGGTCTGGAGTTGAGGACCACTGTGACCCACACCTGGAGGAAAGGGTGAGAGGGATATCTGGTAACCTGATGGGAAAGTAAGAGTGCTTGTGCTCTGACTAGTTGGAGGTTTAGTCGTGAGGACAAATGGTAGCCGAGTCATGTCCAAGTGCTGAGCTTGACTGATGATGAGTGGAGGCGGTTTATGAGGTCCTGGTGGAGGACCTAACATTGTTTGTTCTGGTGTGAGCCAGAACTCCTCTGTGGTGGAGTTGTCCCACTGGTAAGGCGGAGGGCGTTTAACTGTCAAACTGACATCGCCGAGAGTCAGCTGACGTACAGACTTTTCAAGGTGACACTGTTGATTTAAAGTCTCATCTTCAGTAAAGGCAGAGTTGACATACACCGTTCTGTCCCTGCTGTTGTCAACAGCACCCAACAGACTGTAAGATGACTGAGAGGTCAGGGGTGAGGCACCTTTGGAGTGCACAATAATAGTACTGTGATGTGCTCCCTTCCCTGGCGGGAAGTCCTGCCTCACCACTGTGCCACCTGCAATGCCACTACTTGTAGTTCCACCACCACTAACACTGACACTAGTGCTGCTGCTGTTACTACTGCACTGTGTGCATGTGTACAATGCAGTGGGCAGCCTCTGCTGGTAAGTAAGTGCTAGTGCACTATTCATTTTAGCTTTGGTGGGAAGGGTTCTTGAGCTTTCCATCATCTGTGGCACTTTAAGTCCCATGTCCCTGCCGTCACGACGTAGCGTAGCATGAATCAGACTGCTATCAATTCTCTGGGGAGGAGGAAGTGTAGGAGTTGCTTGATTGGCTGGATCAGGGTAAGGAGGAGGGTCTCCACTCGGTATTGAGTAGCGAGGGACAGAGAGACGACTCAATGTTGCTGAGCTGTAGGGAAGCTGAATTTTTTTACTCTCAGAGGAAGTGACTTTGAGCGTGGCTGAGCCATGGACAGCGTACGCATTTTGGTTGCGAATGAGCCGCCTGCGTGGCCGACAAACTTCCTCCACATTGCCACTGCTGTCAAAGGTTGTGATCCTTTCGTACCCCAGAGGTGTTGGGTACTGTATGGTGACAGGGTGAAGCAAAAACTCATCCTTCTTCAGGCAGGGGTCTGTCACCAGGACATTTGGGCTGTCACAGTTTGTGACAAGCGTTTGAGGTGTAGCAGAAGAAGTAGCTGCCACTGCAGACACTACAGTGCCCGGGTATGGAGGAGGAGGGTTTACCTTTCTCATCTGAATCTCCACAGACCCATCCATGTCACTGAAGGGAGGTAAAATCCGTGGCAAATTTGGCTTAAGAGTGTGTCCATGCTCCCCCCTGTTGATCCCAGGCTCAGTGGTAGGAGGAGCAATCTGAGGCAGAAGATGAAGCCGTTGTAAGGATATGGTTGGGTAGCCAGTCGAAGGAGGGGGCAGAGACATCTGCATCTTCAGCTGCTGTTGCATTTGGTGGTGCTGCCACTGCATTTGTTGATGTTGTTGCTGGATTTGCTGGTGCTGCTCCTGGAGCTGTTGCTGCTGGTGCCTCATCTCCTGGATCTGTTGCCTGATTTGCTGCTGCTGATGCTGCATTTGCTGCTGCTGTTTCTGCATTTGTTCATGCTGTATCTGCATCTGCTGTTGTTGTTGTTGGATTTGATGTTGGTTCTGAAGTTGTTGGGGTGTTACTTGCTGTTGATTCTTTTGTATGTGTGGGTGTTGTTGAACCTGGTGTTGATTTAGCGTCTGCTGGTGGTGCATTTGCTGTAATTGTTGATGATGATGCATTTTCTGCTGCGTCTGCATTTGTTGTGACTGTTTGGACTGCTGTTGGCGAGGCTGCTGTTGATGAGACCGCTGTGGGTGAGACTGAGGTGGGAGATGGTGAGGTGGAGGTGGGGGAGGAAGAGGAAGAGTACCAGAAAGAAGAGGACCCATTTCCAGTCCACTGAAAATCACCTGACCAGGGTTTGAGTATCTAGTAGGCACTGGGTACGGTGTTCCAACTGCATCCTGCCCATGATCAGTAACAGGGACAGAAGCTGCCACAGCTGATGCAGTGGCTGTGGGGTTGGTCAGGACGTCAAGCTGAATATTCTGATTGGCCAGAAGAGACTGAACCAGGCCGATGCTCTGAGTTGGAGACATAGCCTGAGCCGGGCTGTGGATGGGAGCAATGGGAATGTTGACCGTGCAGGGAGGATTGTCTCCTGCCACTCCAGATGGCCCCATCACTTTATAAAAAAAACACAAAGGAGAACTGTGTAACTGACACATTTAGCACATACAAAAATAGAATGAGGTGCATTGAAAATAAATGCAGTTACACTAATTTCTTAATATTTTTGTAAGCTTCTGAAATGAGAATATTGTGCTTTTATTCAATCACACCTGGTAAGTCATCCTCATCCTCACTGAACACATTAGGGTTGAACACAGGCAGGCTCATAAAGTCATGAGAAATCTTTCGAACTTCTGGAAGGTAGATTGTCATCTGTCTTGGTTGTAGATGAAGCAAACTGGTCTTATAGATGACTGAAACGCAGAAGAAAGTTATGGTGATTGTTAAATTCATCAGAATGGAATAACGGAATATGTTGTGTGGCTTTTCGAGATGTTTACCTGCACCAAGATTGGCAGGGAGAAAAGAAGCAAGTCCAACAATTTTGAATTTTGTGCCCCAAATGTTGGATGTGACTTGAGCAAGGTAGTTGTGCTTTGAAGCAGAAGAGATGGAAATAAAAAAGAGAATTATTGGTGCAACAAGAAAATTAATCAGGAGTCGACATGAACCTACAGGTGTGATATATAAGGTAGTAAGAAGGACAAAATGGACATACCATAATAAAATTATCTGATTTTTGTTTCCTTGTTTTGATTTTGACATTAAAAAGTAACATTTTAGGTAAGAAAATAATTTGTATATCACTTTTTATTTCCAGATTCACAATTTAAAGCCTTCTGTGACACTACAGTTACTTATTAGCACTTATATGTTATAATTTTATTGTGAAAATTATGATTCTTTTGATGTATAAAACAAGATACTAATGCAGGTACTACAGTATCATCAGCAGATATGGTAAGACTTTGTAGCATATCATACCTCTGTGATCCCATCCATAGAAAGCTCTCGACGTGTCAGACTGGGCGACCGAACTGGAGGCTTCTTTGTTGGTAAACGTGGCGACCGCTGGCCTTCCTGGTGGGCGCGTGAAAGTTTGGGAGATTTTCTCAATTCCATGTTCATCCTTTAAAACAAAGACGTACAACTTTCAATGATCCTTTCCTTTGAGACGTGACATTTTCAATTTAGCATGGTGAAACAAATGCTGTAAAAATGACTGCAAGTGCTCTGTAGTTCAGCACTGTGTAATGTGTAATAAAGGTCTGACATGTAGAGTTTGGGTGACCTGTTTCCTCGGGATAACTTTGGTGACTTCTTCCCGACCCACTCATCGCTCAACTCAATGTCACTGGAGTCAGAGCAGTTACAGCTGTCAGTGTATGATATCATGGGATTCACACACACCTCCTCTGGAAAAAAAGCAAATATTTGGTAGGACCACAGGCCATAATGCAACCCTAGTGCAGCCAGGTCAGGGTACAGGCTATTCCTGTATCGCGCCTCAGACCACGTTACATCAGAGTTTGTTCTTTCGCAAGGTGGATGATGGGAACACTGTATGCAGCTTTATTTTAAAAGGAGCACATGTTTAACGAGATGAACAGGCACAGATTTACTTCAAGATGACAAGGAACAAGATGACCTTTGGGCAGGTCTGCTACTGTTGGCAGCAGTAGACTAGTGTCTTAAATCTACTGATTTTCACATAAGTAGTATCAGTATTTCACAAGCTCATAAACCATTTCAACTCTTTTAAAGAACATTTTGGGAAATACACTTAGTCGCTTCCTTGCCAATAGTTAGAGGAAAAGATCGATGCCACTCTCATGTCTGTACGTTAAATATGAGGCTACAGTTAGCAGCAGATTAGCTTAGCCTTGCATAAAAACTGGAAGCAGGGGGAAACAGCTAGCCTGGCTCTGTCTAAACTTAAATACACAGTGAAATAAAAAAAATTATTTCCCAAGCTATATTTCTGTGTCCCTGTGTTAATTGTTCAGTTATCTCTTGGCATCTGTCAAATACAGTTTTTATGAGTATTTAAATATTGAAGTCTTTTTGTCATGATGACTCCAGCACATAACTCCCCATAAAACCACAACTTGTGATTTTTACATTTATGTTTGTTTGCAGATTAAAAAAACGAGATACATTATTGAATCAGTTAGTACGATTTACAGAGGTTGGTAGGTGGATTTTTTTTTTTCTTTTAACAAAGCCATGCTAGTTATTTTAGCATTTGCTTCCAGTTGTTACTCTAAACTAAGCTAAACTAAGCTAAGCTAACCCTGTCCTGGCTCTAGTCTCATATTTAGCATACAAACATGAGAGTGGTATCGATCTTCTCATCTTACTCACAGCAAGCAAATTATTAAGCATACGTCCAAAAACCGTCAAAATACTCCTTTAACTTGTCAGTATACCCAATTTACACAAAAACATATTTTCTCACCCCTAGCGTTATCTAGCCATTAATGAGCTGTGGTCTTAAGATTTACGCCTCTGAAACTGGTGTGGAGGAAATGGGAGTTTAATTTGTGGACAATCCCCATACCTCACTGTAACACTGGAACTACTGTCTACCAAAGAAATAGTCCCTATGAAAAGTTCAAGACGCTGTAAGGTCTAAGCCCACCTGCTTTGCTGTCCGTTTTTGGATCCATAATGACAAACTCGGGGCGTAGTTTACTGATGCGCCTTCCTTTCAAAATAGGCACCAGTCCTCCCAAATATTCTAGGTAGAGAGTGTAGCAGGGTCCGCCCGCCTCAGGGCTGTCCTCCGCTCGCTTCATGGTGCAGTGGAGTCTCTCATTCCCAGCTGTGGGATAGCTGACAAAGTCACGGATGTTGTTGGGGTCAGGGATTGGGGGCTAGAACAAAGACGGGAAAGGGCTGTAGGATTGCTGGACACTCAAATGAAAACATATATGAGTCAGCAGTTTTACATTACCACAGTGCAACAAAGTTGGTAAGAGGCTGTCTGTGACTGTTACTGCACAGCAATTAAACAGGCATCAATGCACCTTGATGGTGGGTATGAAAGCAGTGGTGACATAAGAGCAGAGCAGCGAAGGCATGTTCAGTTTCCCCACATCTTTCTCCTCTCGCAGGGCGCTGGCGATGCCCTGCTGGCATAACAGTTGGAGGCTGGCCACCCTATGTTCCACACGCACCACATACAGTGCTGGCCCACATGCAAGGAACAGACGAGAGTCTCTGTGACCCCAACAGATGGTGGTGATGGGTCTCTGAAAAACAATTTTTCACAATAGAAGAATTCCTACAGCAATCAACAATCAGCGTTCATGGCACTCGTATAACAAGGGCTGCTGATGATATTACTGATTCATCTGCTGTTCTGTTCATCTTTCCAGTCTTGTCTGTTTTTCATTTGCACTTCAGACCCTCAAAAAGTGAGGTAGAAATAAGGTATAAAATAAATACATAAAACCGCGTAATTGTGAACTGACAACACACATACTGCCGAGGTTCAAGTCTTTGTCCTAAAGCTTGAAAGATATTTTAGAAAGGCTAACATTTTATAGATTTTTACCACTGGTACTCACTTCAGTATTGTAGTCTAAGTGTATTTTAATCACTAGTGACTCAAAGAAGACCCAAACTGCTTACACTGACAGTATTCAGGCTGTACTAGAGCTAAGCAACACAGTAGATGATATCCGATATATAAATCATATGCTTTTTGTAATAATACAACAACTCAATACACATTTTAAATGTCTTAATAGGAATTACATGGACACCAAGATGAAAGAAAGAAAAAAAACAATTTTGACTCCTCCTTACCTTGCAGCTCAGTTTGATGGACCTTTAAAGAAGATTTTAATGCTTAAACTGATATCAAAAGTCTTATGGTGACTGTGATATTTATTTTATTCCAAATTGCACAGCGAGACTAGAAATACTATGTCCCTCAATCTATACAGGACTAACCTGTGCCGGTGTTTCCAAGGTGTAGATGTGTTCTCCTTGGACATTATAGAACTTAACAAGGGCGTTCCTCATGATGGACGAGCAGGCAGAGTCGCCAGGGAGCCCGTGTCTCTCAATACCGGCCACAGCCAGAAGGTCTCCCTGGGAGCACCACTGGGCCTCAACATCTGTGGCGGGAAGAAGTACAAAAGCCTTTGGTGTTATGGGTCATATGACCAACACAATTCATTAGCATAGTTATATTTTTATACCTTTCAGCCCTGAGCGAATGATGGCAGGAGAGAGGTCATCATAGTTGTTCATTAAACTGATATCTCCTGATAAGAAGGTGACGGTCAACAAAGGCTTGACTCTCCGCACTTGGAGGAACAAAGACAAGTAAGTGCGTTATCTTTCCATGGCCAACACAAGGTAGCAAGCCTGTCATATGAGCAGCGGGGGAACATGTTTGTACCTAAAGGCAGAATATTGTCATCAGAGTCTGTGTCGCTTTCGGTGCTGTCCTCGACCAGGAAATCAGGGCAGTTCCAGGACATGCTCACGATCCCATCAGACTCGTGTAACAGGACATGGGCAAGCATTCGTCCGTGACAGTCCATCACTATCACCTGACCATCTGCTGTACCAAACAAGACCTGAGGGGGTATTGTACATAAAACTTTGATGGGTGACATGATGAAAATGCTCTGGAGCATCAAACACGTGTAATTTTTCATATTAAAGAAAGCTTTGTTATGTTTAAGAAAATGCATTCATTTATATAACCAGACAACGTGTACCTGTTGATCATCAGGTGTCCAGATGCCACAGGTGATTTGACTCTCCAGGTTGATCTCGGAGGACCAGTGTCTTTGTCCGCTGACCGAGCCGACTAACACGAAGCCATCCCTGTACGCGATGAGGGCTTGGTTGCCATCGTGTGACCAAGTGAAGTCACTCACCTAGAGGAAAGAAATGGTCCCCTTCAAGACATTTGTGTATGTATACAGGACATAAGAAAATACATACAATAACTCTGAGTCCTTTCTGAGGTAGTTTATAATCGTCATCAACTGCATGACAGATCTATACAGGTCTTATATAACGTCTTAGTATGTATACAAGAATAATAAATTATTAAGTGAATGTGTCTTTGCAGCAGTACAAGCAACAACAAGTTAAACAGTTTAAAATGTATATTTTGTATATGTATGTATCTGCTACTCAGCATGAATGTCATTTTCTTTCGTCAGTCTTTAGGTGATTGCATTAAAAGAAAAGTGTCTACCTGGGCTCCTCTGTCATTCACTAACTCTACAGACCATCTTCCTTCATATTGGATCCATACAAAAATACCTCCTTCCATATCACAGGTGGCCAGCTTCTGAAAGGGTTCGTTCCATCGCACCAAGACAACCTGCAAAAGTCCCCCCCACCCCCCATCAAAAACACTGTTACTATTTTTTCGCAAATGCAGGTGGCTTTCTGCACAGAGGAACATTCATGATTAATACACAGCATGAGCACAATGCTAAAAAAAGGATTTTAGGATGAATGGGATTTCATAAGCCCACTGCAGTTGCAAGGAAAGTCAGCATACAGAGAAAAATACAGACACAACGCTGATGTTATCTGAATTTGTAATTTGGATGTCTTTGATGAGCATATGTAAGCATGCCGTGACATAACTTATTACCGTCAATGTGATGCATATTTTACACATCTACATATGTTTTATATGTACATACAACAAGAGAAAATGAGATTATTTCTCTGAATTGCTCCGTATGTATTTAACTCTTTTTCAATAAAAGCTTAATGCAAATAAAACAAGAGAAACGGCATTGATATTGCTAGAGCCAAGACCACACCTCACTGTTGTGTCCTCGCAGGTTAAAATTGATTCTCTGAGGTGTAGTTCTGTCCCTCCTGCAGTGACTCGATGTAAACGTCACCCCAACGACTCCTCTCCCGTTCCCTGTGGCGAGCCAGCCCTCCTCATAGTACCGTCTCCGGCACACCGGCTTGTCCTTTTCGCTCTTGGGGACCCTGCCTTTCCACGAGAGGCAGAGGATGTTGGAGTCGCTGCAGAGGATGGGACCATGTTCCACGGCAGCCAACATCCCTACTGAGTGACCAGGCTGGCAGGTAAAGCAGAGGGAGAGACAAGTTGAAGCTGCAACACGCAACTTTTCAGACCAAATTCAATGTACATTCTCAGTTTGTGTTGGTCGGTTTCCCTAAAATTACTTAAGACTGGCTTCTGTTGATGTTCGGGACATTTTGGGACGTACACTGTTGGCTGTGCAAATGGCCAGCAGGAAGCTGCTTTATGGGTACTCAGGTAGGGGACTCTATTAGAAGAAGTACAGTAAAAAAAAAAAAAAACATTTAAGAGTTGAGACTGAAAATTCATCCATGACCTTTTAAACAGTCTCGCTTCTTGGGCCCTGTTGCGACTCTGTCTGCTGAGGAAGATTGTGTGATACCATCAAAAGCCTCAGCTACTAAATTAACCTTGTGGTGTCATTATTCTGCTAATGACTGTTTCCAAAGTCAAGAATGAACTTTCAATCTCAACATTTAAGCCAACATGGGCAAGAAGTCCTTCATTTGTGCAGAAAAATGGAAATTTCAACATCCACAATTCCACGTCAACTGAGCAAACTGTAATACGAGCGAAAGGTCCAGAGCAGCCACTACATCAGATTGTTGTGTCAAAAAACAGACAGCTTTGCATATACTGGTGACCAAGACACCGATCTTCAAGATTAATGATTAACGGAATTAAAGGAAAAACCCACCCTGAAAGAAGACCGACCAATAAACTATAATGTATATAGCTATATATATATATATACCTAGATACCAATAAGGGTCCCTTTACAGAGGTAGTACACAGGCGTCAAACCAGCGACTGAAACAAGAAGCTCATGTGCTCTTTGTTTGATATATTCTATCCAAATGAGTGTCATTCGGGTGAGCAGAGCTTACAACAGTGAATCACTAAATGTGCCCTTAAAACCAGTAAAATCACCCCGCTGCAGCTGCTCGTGGTGTTCTAGCTGTTGTTCTATTATTCACTGTCTGTGGAGCAGCTCCAAGTTTTGTCTCCAGATGACATAATCACTACAGTCTGGCTTTTATTTGTACAAAGTCACTGGAAGTATTACTGAAACATCGTGTATATTCTATTTTAGGGCAGACTGAGTGCATTCATTTGCAACCTTGTCCAATCTGCTTTGATTGAAAACAAAATGCCCTAAAGGGCTCACGTGTATATTCTGAAGTAGGATCCAGTGTGAGGGTTTACATGTGAAAATCCTTTAACCTTTTAAACATACAGCTTTGACATTTTATGTCCCCCGAAGCAGCTGTACGTTTATTTAAATCACTATTGCGTATTCTCTTTCTTCTTGTGTCATCTCGTGGCTGAAAGCTACCGAGTAAAAGAGCAAAACACCCAAGACACCCTGTTTTTGGCTGCACGATTCCACGAAACATATTCGTCACGTCCGAAAAACATGTCTCACTTGCTTGATACCGTCGGAAACTTTTGGGACGTCTCGCACAATTTCAAATCGAGTCCTGTGAATCTGAATAACGCTTGCCCGCACGGAATGACTTTATACTGACAGGTGGAGGCTGCAGAATGTGTTGGCCTAATGAAAGCCGCAAAATCAGGTGACAGCAAGCCAACATACCTCATAGCCCCTGGGCATGTTGAGTCAAAATTGCTCCATTGCAGGTGTCCATATTTCCATGCAGGTGATGCGCTGAAGGGTAATGGCTGCTCTGCTCCTGGTACTGACAGTGAAGTCTAGGGGGAGGTGAAATGCATCGCACAGCCAGATGTTGTCCAGCTCTACGTTCATGTAAGTCAAGCAGCGCTGCACTTGATGGTGACCGTGGCCCGGCCCATGTCTTCCTGGCGTGGCTCTGAAGAGCTGTGTCAAAATGTACAAAGGAAAACATAAGACGAATTAAGAACAACAACAACAACAACAACAACAACAACCCGTTAATCAACAAGTTAGGTCATTTAAGAGAGAAGGGGCGAGGGGTGGCTCTTGCTCAGAATCATTCCGCGCATCAACCTTGAAATCCACAGTTTCTCTCCGTCTCTATGCAACAGCAACACCGCATTGGAGCCGTCTCCATGGGTACCGGTGCTGTCCGTGCTCCCTGTCTTACGTCAAACACCCGAGCGGCCACCAGGCGCGGACGTGAGCTGCCACCTTCCCCCGCGTCTGCACGAGCGTGACCGTCAACGCGCTCCAATGCGGGTAAACAGGAATAGAACGGTGGCTTTTTTTTAAAAAAAAATTTTTTTCTTAATTTGTTTTTTATTTTTTGTTAAATAAAGCCAAGACAGAAAGGCTCATCTGCCCAATTTGCTTTGAAGGATGCCGATTCACGGCGTCCGATGAAAGTCATAAGCAAACGAGCCGCCGCCGCCGCCTCCTCTGCGAGGGTTCGCTCGCTGCGCCGCAGTTTCGTGTCTCACTCCGCGGCGTCATGTGGCCTTTGCACCGGAGTCAGACCAGTGGGTGGGAATAGAACGGGTGCCTTCACCACAGGGGTTACCTGGACAAACGCCGTGCGGCCGTACGTACCTGGCACCGCTTTAACGCCGTCGACCCGGAGGCGGCGTCGGCGCGCAGTGTGGCTCGCGCTGGTTGCCAGGCACTTTTCCGCTGGCGCACTCCGGGGCTGTTGGCTTCAAAAACGGGTTGCCATGAGCGCGGGCGTCACGCGCGGCTGGGGACGAAAAGCACCGGCGCGCGTAACGAGCCCGCCGAGGCTCACCGGAGAGGCAACGTGTGTGTAGTCCGAGCAAAGCTCTAACACATTCTGACATGCAGTCTGACGCGCAGGCTGCCAGAACCAATGCTGGGTGTGTTGCTGCGCCCCAAAAGGGGGGTTTCTGTCATCATGGCAACCTCGCTCGGCGCGCCCCGCCTTTGTAACGTAAGTTGACGTGACGAATGTGCCGACTGTCCTACCTCGCTGCCACAGTCGTAAGAATTATTAATTTGGCCATTTCGCCGTAACTTCCCTCCATTTGACATAAAAGTAGCATTTGGCGATTTCTATCACTTCATGTTTGCACAAAAGCACAAGCGCTGGGATAAAATCATCATTACATCTTTATTGTGGTATTAGGTCATGTATCCAGCAAAGCAGTGTTTCCCTCATCGTCGTGTGAGATAAAGATATGCCCTCAGATTCTCTTTACCACCAGTGTCTCTGAACTGGTGGTCCACACCATGGCTCTGCAATAGTCACAAACAACTATATATTAGACCTGCAATGATTAGCCCAATAATCGATTAATCGTTTGGGTACTTTTTAAAGCTCAACTGCCACACATTTTGCTTGTTGCATCTCCTCCAGTGTTAAGATTTGCTTCTTGTCTCTCTTTTACATAACTGTAAATGAAATACTTCTGAGTTTTAGACAAAATGGGAAACTATGATGGGCATTTTCCGTTATTTCCTGACATTCTATAGTGAAAACAACATCGATTAATGGAGAAACATGCACATTAATCAAATGCAGCTGCACCCTTAATATTTATCTTATAATATAATATTCAGCTGAGACGTGATGGCTGTGGAAGCGTCTTATTCAGATAAGGACAAACTGCTTTAGATGGAAAAGTGTCAGAAAAGGTCTGATCTCTCAATATGTACACAGCCTGAAAGTCCTGTGCTGTCCAGAATTCTGTCCTTTGTCAGTTCTTGTTGTATCGATGTGGACAGATTCAAGTGCAAGTCTCTTGAAAGGCATGGGTGACACTGTCGTATGCAGGAGGGGGAGTCTGTGAGGGTAGGAATCCTTTAAGTCCGTTGTTGCCCAGCCAAAATGAATGTCTCTTGTTTGGCATGAGGGCTGCTGAATCCGACGAGTTTGAAGCTACTGTGTCCTCTGCCATGGTGACCTGAGTGTCCTCTCCCATCTCCAGGCCGGCCCTGCTCCTCTTGGGCAGTGGGCGAAAGGTGGAGGTCTCTATGTCGGGCTTACTACCCAGAGGGCCCACTGGCTCCAGAGAGGGCTGTCTGTAGACACTGAGAAACGTGCTTCTGTAAAGGCCCAGCTGGTTGCCCGTGGCGTTGTCTTTTTGTGAAGTGCCAGATCTCTTTTTGGAGCGCCTGGTGATCCTGGCAGTGGCCTGGCGCCTGGACGCCCAGGTCAACAGAACGTAGACCAAAGCACCCAGCAGCAGGCCCACAAGAATAGATAAACAGAAGGCGAGAATCATATCGCCTGGAAAGGAGGAAATCAATGCAGAGTGTCAGATGAGGGGAAGTACTGAGGGATCAAAAATAATGGTTGGAAATGTTGAGCAGAATGTGAGGCATCATCTTGGTCTAAAAATGGGAACGACTATATCCCCAGATGGCTGTTTCAGCTGCATTTGAAGTTAGAAATAAAATCTTATTAGGATAGATGAGGAGCAGCTGAATCATCTGAATAAAGTACATCTCCTATGTGGCAGATTTCTTTCAAGAAATGTTGCTCTTTTTATTGATTTCCTATTGCTGGACACTGTTATACTGGGCACGACGTTATATAAAATCTTACATCATACCTGCGTGTGGGTTCACTGTCTATGTAGTATCTTTGTGTTGAAGCACAAACTGACGATATCATTGGTGTGAGGCATAAAAAAAATTAAATGATGACCTGAAATTACGTCGTACAGTGCTGTGATTACATATGGACTACAAAGGTTTCCTGACTTCTCAGGAAAACGTTGTCCCAGGCAGGATTATATGCTCCTTTCCACAACAAAGCTATAGAAAGTGCTAAATATAAGACGTAAACAGGCATTAAGACAATATATGAAAGCAAAAACATGACATATAAAATAGGATTTTAAAAGGAAGAAGATAAAAAGTAAGATAAGTGGAATAAAATACAAGCTACATTTCAAAGACAGATATAAATAAATAGCCCCAAATTCAACTTAATAAAAGGAAGTGGTAAACAGGACGGTTTTAAGCTGCGATTTAAAAGAACTGAGAGTTATTTCATGGAAATTTGATACAAATTTGTGATGCATATTAACTGTTTTGACACTGCGTTTTTTTTTTTACTCTAATATTCCATGTTTTGGCCTGATTGAGTGCATTATTCAGAGCATTTCCAAATGCAGAGGCATCAGCCTGAGAACTATGTGCATTTCAGTTGTCCTCACAAAGCCAGTTTCGTAGATTAAACAGCTTTTTATGTGAAAATGCAGTTTGTTGTAACAGTTGAAGGACTATCACATCTACCTTTTACAATACAACATGCCACTCTTACACAGTAGCTTTGCAAAATTGTCCCCAGATCTTGACAAGAAACAAACACAGATGCACTCACCAAGATTAAATGATTTTAGTATCTCCAAAAAGGGATGAGTTTCATTATGTGCCATAGTTCCACCATAAGCTGGTGTTGGATTCCACACTGACTCCGAGCAGACAGACCAACACTAAGTTTTTTCCAAGACAGGTTTTTTACTTTTTTTCCCCTTCTACAGCGTTTGGTATGGCGGAAACCTTGCTGTCATGCTTCCTTCCCTCTCTGGCTTTAAAATTAGCAAGTGCCGTGCTTATCTGTGTGGGACACAGGGTTGTTTCCTTTTGCATCATTTCCTTACGATCAATACTTTTCAACAATGGCCTCATTGGCTTAAGTTAAAGACATGTTTCTTGTGTTCTCTGGCAACTACAAAACATTTTTTTAAGCAATCAAGTCCTTACTTCTGAGGTAAAAACTCAATGTTTCCAAGAGTCTTGACAAGGTTCTGCATAAGCTAAACCATCGAAATCTAACCCTCCACTATAGATTCTGCAGGCTATCAAGCTCTCAGTTTCTGTGGGGATTTCCTTCAATTGTTGCACAGCTCCCACTTCACCTCAGTCCTCAGAGTCTTCAGGCTGACCTTTCCTCAGCAACAGCTGATACACTCTACAACTATTCCCTTTCTATATGTTGACATATTTATACATTTTTACAAGACTGCAGTAAAGCAGGGGCTCTATTAGGTATAAGCACTTTTCTAGGGTTGATCTTTCTACAAATTCTTCAAAAAATCTTATTAAGGAATTGACCCTGGAGAGGGTTTTATATGGGGAAAGTTCTCTTAAGACGTTCGTGTCACAAAGTAGACCTGCAGGTGGCGCTGAAGTACTTACCATGAAGATTCATTTGAGAAGCTGCAGCTTTGAACACTTCACCGATGTTCTGCATGCTACAGTAGACTGGAGGTTCTCCAGAAACATCATACAAGAAATGTATTAATTCAGCTGCGGGCGTATAAGGGTTGCATTTGAGTTGGGTTATTGGAGTTTTACAATTGACCGTTTAAATGGAAGAAGATCGAAAACTGAAGGTTACTCACATGGGAGTTTCAAACTGAAAGTTGTGTTTAAAATCAGCAAGGAAGTCAAAGTAGTTTTCAGCAAAACCTCTTAGTTTTATACAATAACTGAAGCTTATTCGGTACTGTGCCCTTTGGAACACTATGTGCTTTTCTCCTCAATTAATTACACCTTCTTGATTATGAAGGGAGAGCCACCAGCTGCCCCGTAAAGGCCTTTACAACAATTAGAATCTTTCTGATAAACTGAAGGAGTAAGTGTTCCTTTATGGGTTGAGAAAGTCCTACTTCTTATACTAGATAAACTATTTTGAAAAGCAACAACCTTGGATTAGCTGGAAAAATGCAATGTCACAAAGCTGAAAGCATCCTGTAATCATTTTATTTTAGGATATTGCTGCGTATAATATCACAAACTATTAGGCTACACGCTGCCTGTAAAGGTCACTGTGAAGTGCCATGAACCTTGGGGGGGAAGAGAGAGAGAGAGAGCTGGGATGCCTCTCTGCTCAGCCAGAGAATAAACCCCTTTGTCCCTATAAATTAGAGGGACACACATTTCCGGCCCCTCCTCCTCCAGTTTTGCGCAGTTTGCCGCCGGCAGCGGGCCGCACTTCTCCTCCCTGCGGCTACAAGCTTCACGGCACAAGCTTACAAGCTTCACGTCACCGTGTTTCATTTTCACCGTTGCCATTGGCAACAGGGCAACACACGCACACGCACACACACACACGCACACACACACACTTCCTCTGTGAAGTTATCATGCTCTGAAGTCCTGATCGTGGTGAGATGGCGCAGCAGATGCAGCTGGATTTGGTTGACAGCGGTATGTTGTCAGGCTCCTGTTGAACTAGTGTTTGCTCCGTGGGCGTCGATGCGTTCAGCCTCGTTCTTTACGTCTCCTCTGAGTCTGTGACGTTCCGTTAGCGTCTCAAACAATCCGTCACCCGTTCGAGCGGCCGCACGGGTTCCCAGCTCCGTCTGCTACGTTCTAGGAAGGTGTGAAACAACTTTGTGATAATCCAACATCTGCCCAACAGGCGTGCATGCAGCCAAACCGCTGGAGGGCGAACGTTTCTGCCTGGCTGACTTCGACTTTTGTGTTTTTTTTGGGGGGGGGGGGGGCTAATTCAGACATGTTCACACGCTAAACTTTTACTTCCCTTTTCACTGGGCTTAAAGTGTTAATAAGTTCGCATCAGGGGCCAAGGAGATATACAGCTTCACTCTTAAACTGAATGCATTCCTGTCTAGTCACGGTATTTTACTGGTATATAATCTACGGTTGCCTATGAGCAATAGCTTTGTGTTTACGCTTGCTTATCTTTGTGCAGATGTATATTATTATGTTATCTATATATTGCACCCAGCAGAGCAGATGGCAGATGCCTCGGATGTGTCAACATGACATAAAATCTGTAAAATGCGTCTTACTTGAAATGTAAGATATTAATTGAGTGATTGGCACCTTTATTTGTGCAGGAAAGGTGATAATGCATTAAGCTATATTAAGATCAGACGTCTGGATGTTTTGCTTTACAGCAGACGTTTGGTTAGAGGAGGAAAAGCGCTAATTACATTATCGATGGCTCTGTTTTAAGTCACGACAGTGTGACTGTGAGCCAGCTTGCATTATACCCGGACGCTGACCTTGAAGCAGTTTATTGCATTACAGCCATCGTTAATTTCATCATTTACATCTGTAGTTTTCCTACTGTAACATGTCAAAATGTATTCAGTGAAAAGGGCTTATCGAATGTCCACACAGCCTCTTTTGTCACCGCATATTTTTCCCAGCTAGGCACATGGATTACTTCTTGTGATACCTTGTGACAAAACTACACAAAGACCTACTGCATTGTTTGGTGCCCTAGATAGGCTAATTAACTATTATTCACATGGGAAATCCATTTACATACGCTACAGTATCGAGTGTAACAAGTAGCAGCTGCATAATAAAACACAAAATGGCAACCAAGAGGTAAAAACAGCATAAAAAACGATGAACGTTCAAAGGAATGCATAAATATATCATGTGCACATGGTGATAATCTTTATCATCATTGAGTTACAGTGTGAGAAACTTATGAGTGTGCCAAGTCCAAGACTAATATGAAGGTTATTCCATTTCTAAGGTACAAAGTAACTAAAAGTTCCCTTTGGAGGTCTTAATACAGGCCTTCAACATGATTATGTACTTATGAACAAGTATAGAGCAGTTTAGCTGGTCCCAATAATTGCTTCACAATAGGTGTTGCCTCAGTTGAAACCCTGTTAACATACTTCTCTTTTGCAGGCAATGAATGGAAGAGGTGCTTCTATTGGAGAGTAAACCTGCTTGTCCCTGCATGAAACCTGAGATTCAATTGGACCTGGTCCTGCAGCAAGCTTAGAAAGAGAGAGAGAGAGGGAGAGAGAGAGAGAGAGAGAGAGAGAGAGAGAGGAGGAGAGAGAGGGAGGGGCAGAGGGGATGTCCCACTCAGGAGAGTTGTGAAGGATCTTCTGCTCTCAGCATCAGTGACCCATCTTGTCATACAGCTGCCGGCAAGACGACATGGCCTCGCCAAGGCACCTCGGTCGGGGGTCTGTGGACATTACCAATGTGATGCAGAAACTGCAGGGTAAGTGTCTTTTTCTTCTTCCTCAGCTGGACAAAACATTCTCTCCTCCTGCACTGCTGCACAGCAATATTCTGCTGATTCAATGCCTGGGCTGTGTGCCCATCGCAGGTTTGCCAGCTTTTGCAAGGCAGGATGCTCACACACACACACATACGCTTACACACACACACACACACACACACACACACTTGCACACAAAAGTATCATTAAAATTAAACAATTTCCTTTATTGCTTAGTAGGATTATGATAATGGGAGATCCTTCCAAGTTAAGTGATTTTTCTTGTCTCTGCATTCTGAAAGAGTTATAAAATACACAAACACTGCAATGTACAGTATTACACTTGTAGCCGTTGAGAGCATAATAGAATCACACATTTGGGTCATTGAATGGACACATGGTTTCTTTTGCCACCAGGTAAAAGGTTTTTTTTCCAGTATAGCACACAATCTTATTTGGAATAATAAGAAAATGCATTTTTATTCCTGTGATATCTTGTGACCAAACTACAAAAAATGTAGTATGTCTTTGCATTGTTTAATTGCCTTGATAAGGCAAGTGATTCAGAGGAACATGATTCATTTTACTCAGTGGATATTGTGATACTCCTGATCTCAAGACTAATCCTTGCCCTTATGTTTGGATCAGTTCTGAGGAGCTCATATCTAAGTCTCTGGTTAAAAGTTAGCTCCTTAATTTAAATAAATTTTTTTGAGGCAAGCCAGGTATTATCAGGATCTTTTAATTTATTCTTGACATGGGATACTGAGTCACAACTCAACTGTGGCTTCATGAATGTACAGACAATGCGCTGAACAACCTGACACCCTTTCTGCCCTTGGTAAGAGAACAGATCGATAGCGGGAGTCTCTTTTTGTCGGTGTCCCCCTTTTGTTACAAGGGCATTAGGCCACTACCGTCACTACACACATGTGGTCGATTTTGGCATCTGCTTCAGTTCTGTTTAGCTATCTTTCTGAGTGTACAGTATACCAGGAAATTTTACTTGTTAAGGCTTGTTACCATAGAGACGGTTATGAAACATTTGCCTGTGGTTGTGCCAGTGCTGCCCAGTTCCTGCTTTAGAGTCTTGGTTTCCTGTGCACTGCACTGAACTATTTCCATTCAGTTGCTATCAATATATATTCGAAGCACAAATAGGATGAAATACGACGCGTCACGAGAAAAAACACCTGCCATTTGGTGTTATATCATTGTTTTACACATTTTCATGCCTTCTGGCTCAAACATGCCCTGACATGAATGACTATATAAGCTTGCTCAAAGTGAATTACAAACACGCTTAAGTCTCTCTAAGTACATTAGATATATCCTCTAGTTAATGCTGCTGCTAAGCGATAAACACAAACTAAACCTCTTCTTAGCTGCTGCTGAAAAAAATTATCAGAATTCAATATCAATTTTTACGATAATAAGAGAAACACAAACACATGTAATTGCTAAATATATCTTTCGGACTTGTCTGATAAAAATCAGAAAAAGCAGGTACCATTTAATACAGTGTGGGCGAAGTTCCACAGAACGGTGCACAAATGGCATAACCTGCAATGCAAAGTGCCAGCCGCTGTTACGCGTTTCATGTCACAAAGGGGAATTTAGTCTCAGGTCACATCTGGAAGACATTATTGTGCCAGTAGTTTTAGGTACTTTAGTGGCGAGCAACAAGGTAGTCTGGGTAGTAATCATTGCTGGTCATCAGCTTCCTGCCATTAAAGGCATCCTGCAGAGAGGGCTTCTTCAGACTCACTTTGACTTGAGCAACGGTCCATCTGGATGGATGAATTATTGACACCAGCAAATCTGTAGTCTCGTACACACTGATTATCTTGCTTGACGGCAGTAGTCTACATTCTGTATTAAAACAGATTTGTGAGGAAACCTGCTTAACGTATGAACAACTGATCCAAGGGAAAATACTTGTTTCAGCTTGTTGCTGTCATGTTATACTAGTTGTCTGAGTTCAGTGCCATAGTGTAGCAACACCTTGCGGCCTTGAACGCCCTCAGGGTATAATTGATGCCTGTCAGTTGCCTGGTGGCGTGTGCATGACAAGCGTGTTGCTCTCATTATGCTTTGGCTCTTGTGGGTTTCTTGTGGGTTTCAGTCTTGTTCAGACTGTGTGTCTAACAGGATATGAAGAAACACAGCCGGTGAAGTGTATGCAATGATGCCTCATAGTTTGATGAATCACCTCTCTGGTCACATACTTACGAATATAAGCCTAAATTAAGGAGAGGCTTAATTTATAGAATAATAACATGTTTTGACATAGTGCACAAATAGGAAAGTTGAAGAAAAATTAAGAGTATTTGGTGTTAAGATCCCTTCGTGACACCATATTTCGAGGGGGTAGTGATGCCATGAGCTGTACAGGAATATCCCCCCGGTGGAGTCTGGACACTGGTGGTGAAGGGGGGAGCAATGAGCAAAGAGCAATGGCTGAAGATCTGGATGGAAGAAACAGTTTAAAAGTTGGACAGCAATGAGATGATTGGCTCACGGAGGTCGTGGAAGTATCTGATTGGTTTAACTGAAAGAGCTGAAACGCCCTCAGTCAGCTGATTGACTTGGAAGCGGGAACAGACAGAGTAAATAATAAATAGATAAACATGAAGATAGTTATTCTTCCTGACTGAACATGCTAAGCTTCATTAATCTGACATTTTCATGATTATCATTATTATTGTAATGTTTTTTTCTTTGATTTCCAGTAATTAAGTGTGAACCGTTATGTAGATTTTGGTGTCTTAGATTCCTGCGATAAGGAATGGAATGATAATACAAAAGGGAAAACCATTAGGGCTGCAGCAAACAATTATTTGATTAATTTATTATTCATGTAGTCTACAAAAGGTCAAAAAATAGTGGTCATTAATTTTCGGTCGATCGACCAATTAATGAATTAATTCACTATTTGTTTCAGCTGTAAAAATCGCGCTTTTTCGTTTGCAAAAACTTTGCACATGCGGCCCGTAGCACAAGATTGCAACTTTGTTGTGAAAGGTCACAAGCTGAAACACTGAGAGCCGCGGTGGTAGAGCACACCCATTGTTAGAAATCTGTTTTCGCCATGGGGGTGGAGTAGTTACCTCACAGTTGGAGTAAAAGAAAGACAAGCGTGCATGTTGTCAGCTGTAAGAGATGCTTCTACAGTGTCAGTAACAGCTGCCAGGAACAGACAGCCATCACACATCTCACGAACAGAGTGCCTAAATCCCCCGCTACACTAAGCCAAGCTGCCTCTGACTGCTTGAATACTTATTATTGCAGAGTGGTTTAAAACAAACCATATCTTGTGTTTTTCTGGTACACCTTTCATTTGTTGCCTTTGTTTCTGAGTATTAGATTACAGTAGTGTCATGTTGTTTTGAAGAGCAGGAAACCATTCAGTAAGTATTAAATCCTCAGTGCCAAGCATCTCAAAACGGACAGCTGCAGAATGATTTCTTGTCCGGCCTGATTGCTGTTGGAGCAGGGCTGCTCTTGACTAAATGGAACAACAACAGAGTGAGTGGGGTTTTACGGTGCTCCCAGGTGACCGACACAGGCCAATGAAGCCAAGCACCTACAGTGCAGCATTGCCAAAGGTATCATCTGTCCTAAGATCATCTTAAGTACTCCATTACTCTTGTGAATTGCAGATGCTTTAGTGGTTTGATGCTCTGCGTGGTGTTTGTTGCTGGGGCTGTCCACTTTTAATTGCCACTTAGCTACCAGTAGTATGTCAGGCTTAATTAAATCATTTGACTAAGACATAATGACTCAATGATAGGGAGCTGTTTTACATAAGGGTTTTATGTTTGTCAGAGTTTGTATATCCTGACCTGACATACAGTACATACAGTACACGTGAACATCTAACTGAGATCAGGACTCTGGACAGCTCCTTAATATCTACTTGGATTTGAGACTGAGCAGCTGGAATATCAGAAAAACTTCCAAGTTATCAAGTTTGCTTTTTTAAATATCTTTGTTGTTATTTTTTAGGTCCCAGTTTGTGTTTTAAGGCTGGGTATTGAGCCTCAATACTCAATAGTATCAATAACTGTCCCAACAGTTGGCATTTAATGCTTTGCCAGATATGTAATCTTGTTTACTTATTTTTGAATCAGAATTAATTATTCTCCTGGTCATCCACTTTTTGTGGCTTTCCTCAGTGGCTGGAGCTGGTCAGCTTCGGTAGCAAGAGAGTTGAACCCTGTGTTGTCAAACTGCTTTTTCCGAGGTCGAGAATGAACCTTCAAGCTTCAAGTGTTCAGACAACATTCAGCATTTGAGAATGTTGGCTTATTTTGTTAAGTTGAAAAAAATGGTTTTGTAGAAACAGGTTTAAATCTCAAAGTAAAGTATAAAAAAAATGCTGTATCGTTTCGGTATCAGGAGCAAAATACACTTGTTGGCACAAGTAATGAAACATTTCAGATTGCCTCTGGTGGAAACAAAATCATGTGATTTCCTTTGCGGCAGAGGATTTTTCCTGGGTTGGACCCATCTGGCATTGGACGTTTAAAAAAAGTAAAGCTAAAGTAAAAACTTTAGTTGCAAGGATATAGGTTGACTTATTATTCTCAAAAGACAAGCAAAATAAACACTTTTATAATATCCTTTTACCATTCACTGTTCTGCCTGTGGAACATTAGCACTACTTTTAGGACTGACATGGACTGTTGCTATGAAAGTACTATGGAAAGTTCCATGAATATGAACATGCACTATGTGTATTATATAATAATATTAAATATATAATAGCATATAAATAAAATGAAAAAATAATGAAGTTACAATTCACTGCGGAGCATACTACTGAAACCCTAAAGATATGTTGCCTCCAGGTGGGTGGGTGTTGAAGGGTTAAAATAATGCTCTAAAAATATTGGTTTGACTACAGAGCATTACAAGATTAATGTTTGTATTTGTCCTCAGTGACAAACTAGTTTGAGTACCCAACCTTTTTTTGTTTGGGACTGAGTTAGTCATAAACAACTGTGAACATAATAATTGTAGTATTTTCAAAAGCTCATTGTTCTCCATGCACGCAGCTGTCAACATCATACTACTAACCTTTTGCTGTTTGGATGTAAAAGGGGAAAAACAAAAATCCATTTTCACCCAAATAGCTTTTCTGGGCCAGTTCCACGAGCGGTCCATAGAGCAGTAATAATAGAATCACAAGCTCAGGACTATTTTTAGTATTTCTGAAAAGCTTTTAGTATGCCGGTGGCCTTGAAAGAATAAAGAGATTCTTTTTTGCTGCAGGAGATGATAAGCTATCAGCTACCATACTTATTCACGTTTGTGTGTTGTATTCAGAAGAGTGGAGTAGTAGTCCAATTGAAAAACAGACTGGTCAGAGCTGAAGTCATTCTGCTAGGCCTTACAGGACAATAATGAATAATGCTTCAGACCCATGATACTGTGTGCACAACGGGAATCCCGGGGTGGGTGTGTCTGCTCTGTCGTCACAATAGAGAAAGCGAGAGCAGGTGGTAGATGTTATTCACCAGCCTCAGCATTAATTATTAAGATTTGTTGCATCATGGTGAGCTTTGTGCAGCAGTCTCTTAATTTTGTTCTGGTCTGTGTAACCAATAGGCCCACGGGGACTTCATTTGATTTTTCAGCCAAATTGGGAAAAAAAAAAATTTAATAAACAAATTTAACAGGAAGATTTTACATTTCTTTCATCATTGTCTTGGACCTTGTAATGCTTTTTAAATATGTCAGCCTCATAGAAGATTAGACAAATCTTGCAGGCAAACACAGGCCCACACACAACATATAAATCGGCATAATGCAGCCAAGGCTCTGACATCACTGCCTCCCTCGTTGCTGATTGGTGGAGCCATGCTTCTAGCTGATCTCTCTCCAGCCTCAGACGGTACGATGATACAGCGAGGCAGTGCAGCGGGGGCTGTGCACATCCACACAGGCATGGCTCCTCTGGATGGGAAAAACACAGGAAGATGGACGGATGGGATTGTAAATGACCCTTTCTGTTAGAGGTTTCTCCTCTGCCGTTGGTGTGTGCGTGCGTGTGTGTGTGTGTGTGTGTGTCAGTGTGTCTGTGTGAGAGTGTCACGGAGGAGGGGACGTTTTCATCACAGCCTCCAGCAGCCTTTGCTTTCACCGGGGAAACCAGGCAGCCAGATCTGCTTTGCTTCCTGCTGGAAGGAAAGGGAAAAGTACAGCTGTGTGTTTTTGTTCCAGTTTTTCCACTGTGGATCCTTTTTTTTCACCCATACATATATGTACCCGTGGAACTCATGAAAGGCAAAGGGAGAGAGCCGGAGAGTGGGGTGTAGAATGGCTCACTATAAGGATGTATCTGTCAGGAAGACTTCTTTAAATCTGGTGACTGGATTTTTTCAGTATCTACGCAGTAAGTAGGGCAGCAGCACCCTTCATCTCTCATCTGTGTGCACATACGCAGCTAATCTGGGACATAACTGGGAAAATAACATATGCTAATGGTTTGCATGTGAATCCCCGCTACATGAACTAGTTACAGTATAATGCTGCACAAACACAGCCCTGCGTGTGCTGCATCTGTGTGTGTGTGTGTTCATGTGTGTATCTGTATGTGCGTGCTATGCTTCAGTGGGCATTCCCTGTGCATCAGCGATGAAGCATTTGCCTGTAGCTTAACATCATGTTTGCTCCCTGTTTAGTGTGCGCATTGCTTCCTTAGACACGTGACCACTGTCTATATCTCTAAAGGTGGATGTTTAAAAATGGCCACAGCAGCACTAGCCTACCGGCATGCGTGACAGGGTGTTAGAAATCAGTCCTCGACACAACAATAGCACCACTATGGCAAAGAAATAAGTGGTTTTGTTATACACGCTGCTGCATAATGCATGAAGCATTGTGGCCGAATATATTAACAGACCACAAAAGAGGCCAGGGGTGACCTAAACAATCACGCACGTTATCACTGAACACAGAGGTGGCCTAAGAGATGTATTGGCAGAAATCTCCTCTCCAGTCATTCTCTAATCTCCTCTCTTTGAGAGCACTTCTCAGGGTCATGTATTATACTAGCACTGGCAAGCTTGTGTTCCTCACATTCACACACATCCTCACACATTTAACTATGGCAGAATTCGTACTTCATAACATGCTTGGTGCAGGGCTGCTATCATGCTACTCGAAATCCCATAAGGAGTGTAAAATTATGTAGCATGGGGTTGGATAAAGTAGGATTCTGGCAGTGGTAGTCCTAGAAAGGCTGTTACTGACAAAGGTTTATAGTTAGGGATTAATATTTTATGTTGCTGTGGTAGCTAGAAACAAAACATTTTCCTTATCGAATCAATTAACAGGCACTTCTTTGCAAGAACAAATCTGTAACCTCTCATCAAGTCCTATGATATGTGTCCTCTATGAATATCACCAGCTCCATTAATCTCAAGTATGGGGGGTAGTCTCAAAGTCAACTGTCAGAGCATGTGGCCACTTTCACGTCTTAACATGCCTTTTATACCTTTTTTATTTTCAGATGAGCAAGAGGCGGTGCAGAAGAGAACATTCACAAAATGGATCAATTCTCATTTAGCAAAGGTAAGTGTGACTTTCCATCCATGCCGTTCGCTGCTTACACACTACAGGCTATCGTAAATCTCTTGACCGAGGCAGGAGATTGTCGGATTTTACAAGCTCATCAGGCTCACGCAACAAATTGTTAAAGCAATTACATCACAAGTAAGTTTGAAGCTGCGCTATGTTGACCTTTCAGAGACACTCGTGATGTTTAATTGCTCGTCATGATTATGTAGCTTCTGTTTGGTCTGTGATATCTCAGCCTACTTACCCGTCATGCCTGTGGAGGGAACTGACTGCAAGACAAGCTTTGCCAAGCAACAATAATGGCCCCTAATAATGCTGTACAAGATAATTTAATTTGTCCAATTAACTGTGAATAATGACATAATTTACTTTGTTTCTTAAGCATTAAAAATCAGTGCCTGTGTAATGGAACACGGTTTGTTTATAATGACAGTTTGCTGGATCTAATGATGGGGAAGGAACACGCCCCCTCTCTGTACAGTCTACCTGTGATTCTTGTGTTCTGTTTTCCCGAGAGGTGAACCATTGAAAAGGTCGTGCTGCTTGTTGCTTTGCTGGGAAAACGACACAGACATGACAGAGCTCAGAGACATTTTTGCAGTGCAGAACTGCACTGTGCATTTAAAGAAGCGCACTAGGGGCATTTATACTTGGATGAGCATCTGTACCACTAGTGGAGTGTGTTTATGTGGACATATGGGAGGTACAATGGAATAATTCAGAAACTGGTGTGTGGGCTAAGTATCTGTTGTGTATTAGGTGTTTGTGTGTATCCACAGTGTTTGAGTGTGTAGGTGCGTGTGTGGGTGTTTCGTTATGGTGTGAGTGTGTGTATTTGTGGACAGGATTGGCAGGGGCAGTGATGAGGTGTGCAGATGGAGAGCAAGAGGGTGAGGACAGTTCCCTGCAGGCAGTCGTCTGCTTCTAAGGTTCATGCATGTAAATTACAAGGCACAACAATAACACATGCTGTATTATGTCACACTGTGACCTTGAAATAACAAACTATGATAGCACACTGAATTAAAGTGAACATTAGGGCTATAAAATATCAGAAACAGTACTATTTCCTTAGGATCTGTATTCAGAATAAGCACTGAGTGATCGCTTTGTGACTGCAATCACTGATGACACAGCAAAGTGTTCAACTAGTCAGGCACCGCTACAGGCTCGCCCAAACTCGCTCACTGTGCATAGCAACAGGAATAATGTAGCATAATCCGCATCACGGAAGAGCTTTCAAACAGTCATATTTACACATGCGTATGAGCAAGACTGGCTTATTCAGCAGGAAAGTTTACACGGATGGGACTTTTCTTTTCTGTGCATAAAATGTTTCTTGCAATAAGTTGCGATAGTTTTGTGTGTGTGAATGAATGCTGATTATTCTCCTTTTTATGGGTGAAAGTGTGTATTATCTAAGTTTGACCTTCCTTCAGTTGTCACACTTTCCCTTCAGCCTTTGTGTCCATTTCCTCTGATATTGTGTTCCTAAGGACCTTTCCAGTGATTTTCACAGTTTTTCCACTGTTAGGTCTCATGTGACTCTGTTGCTCTGTAAATTCATTTTCCAGGGTGGGAATGATTTCCAAATTACAGAAGCTATTTTTGCATGATTGTGCATATTAGCAGTTTGAGCAGAAAGTTGTATAACTATATTTTCTTTTAATCTGACTAGTATAAATAGAATAGTTATAGATTCCTATAGTCAAATAGTATATGTAATTGACAAATGTTAACACATAACTGTTCGTGCAGTCATACAATACTTATGGACCTTTAGCTGCAGTGTTAATGAAACAGACCCTGACACAGTCAGACACATGACCCTGATCATGGCCCTGTGGTGACAGAATTTATGGGCTGGTGAAAGTCATCCTTTTTGGACATTAATGTGTCCAAAAAGGATGAAAAATAGAGATGTCCATAGATTTTGGGAAGAATCCTATGGACATCTCACCTGTAATGATAAATGATCAGGCTGTTGAGCTTGTGCAGCAGTACAAATATCTTGGCACTATAATTGATGACGAGTTGACCTTCCTGCAGAGTTTTAATGTTGATGAAACTTTTATGGAAATATTTTATTCCTGTTTTATTGAATCAGTCCTCACATTCTCCCTTGTCAGCTGGTTTGGGTCACTTATACTAAAAAACAAGAACCGGTTACAGGCTGTTAAGGTGTGTAGTAAAATTGCACGCGTGACCTTAAGTGACCTTTCTGATCTATATAAGGTTAGGATTTTGAAGAAAGCCCAGTCAATCCTGGCTAAGTTCCATCTGGCTGCAGATACAGTTTGCCAAGGTGCAGGACAAACAGGCTTAAAGACTCATTTGTCGCTGCTGCCACTGGCCTTTTAAACAATGTAATGTGATAACTAACTGTGTTTATTGGTGCAGTGTGGCTGTTGTTTAAGCTGTCGCTGCTGACTGTACAGCGTATTGCCCCTTGAGGATAATAAAGACAACCTTGATCCTTGATCCTTGACAGTGCATGTATTTGAACCAGTGTTGTTGAGATAAATCTCAAACAACTGAATAATAGTATTTGAATAAACATGACATAACGTCTACAGTACTTTTGTGACAGGAAGAAGAGAAGTGCATGTGTACAGAATAACAGGACAGACGCTTGTCTCTTCACACTGCTTTACCCCAAATAGGCAGCCAACTGCATCCTGTCATGGAATATGTTGAGTTGTGAAATGGCCTGCATGTGATGCCAAATAAACTATCCCCATGGTGAGCTTTCCTTTTAATTAAAGCTTCACTCTGCCGAATAAATGCACATCTGTTTCTTTTACTTATACAACAATTCAGGTGTAACATAGTTGGTCACTACACTGCCGCTGCTTTTCATCTCTGAGATTGTACGGCTGCATAAATGCGTGGATATGACATCAGGAGAAAGTATCCAATTAGGGTTAAATGAGTACTATCGCCTCAGGACTGGGCACCAAGCCACTGCTGAGGAAAAGGCACAATCTTTTCAGCTGCAGGGAGGCTCTGTGGTTGTTGCTAACAAGCCTGTTTCTCACAAACAGCGTTTGGTTCCTGCTCAGCCCCTCTGGTAATGGGTTAGAATACCAATATCCTTTCACACTATAGAATTAACAATTTGGCATTACTTATATAAATGTACTTAATTCTCAAGACTAGATTAATTTCTAATTACAAAAAGTTTAATGTGTTGTAATGATTCGTTTCTGTGCTGTTAACGCTGTGTTTGGTCTCTTGCAGTATAAACCACCACTAGAGGTTAACGACCTTTTTGAGGACATCAAAGATGGGGTGAAGCTCTTGGCTTTATTGGAGGTGCTGTCTGGCCAAAGACTAGTAAGCAGCACTTGTGAATCCTTTGTGTACATTTAAACACGAATTGCACAGAAATGTTGAGCCTGATTCATACCGTTTAAGATGCTTGAATGATCTTTTAGGCAAAGTGATATATCTCTTGATTTTAAGTGTGGATTTAGTAAAGGGGAAGACCCACCAAATTACCTTAATACTTACTCAACTTTAACAGTGACAACGCGACTGAATCAGGATGCAGCCACAACCTAAATAAAGATGGTATATAATACAATAAACAAAGACTGGTATATCGATTCTACCTTAAGAAATCCCAAGTTTGGAGAAAATTGTTGTTGCTCACATTAAGCGCTGCACAGAATTGCAGGACCCTAATTTAGATCTGAGCCTCCCCATTGTGAGAGGCTGTAGGCTCATCTCTGTTTTTCCATCTCTCTCTCTCTCCATGACAAACACGCACAAACACACACACACATACCTTTCCATACTTGTGAGGACCCTCATTGAAATAATGCAATCCCTAGGTCTTAACCATAACCATTAGAACTAAGTGCTTAAGCCCAACTCGTCCCCTAACCCCACCACTCTTTTAACCTAACCTATACCTAATTCTAATGTTAACCTTAAAAACAAGCCTTAATGTTCAAACAGTCTTTTGAAGTAGTGAAGACCTGCCAAAATGTCCTCACAATGCAGAACTGTCCTCACTATGATGGTTTAAACCTGAAATTAGTCCTCACAGAGATAGCAATACATGCCCCCCCCAGAAAACATACATATACACTGGCCCAGACTCAGACAGGGATTTAGTAATCAGACCTGTCTTGAAACAAACTGCCATGTCATTTGCAAAGCTGATACTTGGCAAATGAGTAAGTTGCATGTCATACTGAACACTGCCTGATGCTTTGCATTACTGCTATCAGGATTGCACGCACCCCTGCTGGTTTAGATCAGTCAAAAATCCACAATAGACGGACCTCATTGAAGTCAGTTGTACCTCATGTTTTAGAGCACAGGATTATACGTTTTCTCTTAAAGCAGCTTTGGCACTCACCAGTTAATTTATGTAAGACAAGCCTGGCTATTACTTCCAGGCTACTGTGCAACTAGTAGCAAGCGTGATGGTTTTTCAACCAAAGTGAGTGGTTGGTACAGTAGACGAAATTACCACTTGCAGCTCATTTCATACCATGTCTCAAATCAACAAAAGGTGGAATAAAGAAACGGTATCCTCAGCTCTGTATGATGTGGCTTTCTCGGCTGCCCTGTTTTTCACTTCCTGTCCTCTCTACCTGAAGCCCTGTGAGCAAGGCCGCCAGCTGAAGAGGATCCACTGGGTTTCCAACATCGGCACCGCACTCAAATTCCTCGAGGGAAGGAAGGTAAGCATTCAATCGTAACAACAGTTTCACCTTTTAAATGTTTTGAAGTCATTTTTTCCCACAACTAAATATCGCAATAGAAAAAACAACAGGGGCATGTCTTAAAGAAGTACAGGATATTATTAAGAATGCATGAGAAAAAGCTGTTGATTAGATATTTGTTAGGGCACATAAGGTGTCTCTGTCTGTAACATGCACTATGTTCAGAGAAGCAGCAGATAGAAACAGGACTTGATTACATAAGCCATCTCTAAATCGCTCGGCTCTATGAAGCCTGCGTCCCACTTTCATCTGGGTTCCCTGAGGACTGAGACTTACATTGTTGTGATCTCTCTTCCATCATATGTGCCTTCAGTCTGTGTATCGAGGATCTCCGGTCAGTCGGCATTAAACACCCTGTGTGATCATGTACTGTATGCATTCTTTTCTTTTGATGCACGATGTGTACTAAGCAACGCTTGGATACAGCCATTCTGTTTCTATAAATGTAGTCATTACGCTTTTCTGCTGATGTGCATTTTGACTAGAACACCAGTTACTGATGTGTCTGGCTCCCTACAATTCTGAGCTGCTCATATGTAGAGATATAAACATGGCAAATTGTGGCAGTTCTCCAATGCAAGGTTTGCAGTGCTGTGGTACCTCTGCTGTTCCTTTAATGCCTAGTTAGACACAGATGTCATCTATTTTGTTTTTTTCCTTCTGGTTCACTTTTAAATGTGGCTGTTTCTGCCTGCCTGGTTTGGCTATCTCACAGTACTTACCTGCATCAAAGACCTGACTTTGATGACTTTGAGCCAAAAATAAAACAGCTTGCAATATTCTTTTGGACAGAATGAAACTCAATGGGCTCACTTCGAGACTGTCTGCATGTGACTTATTGTCCAGAATAATCCTCTGCTGGCTTTTGTTTCAGATTAAACTTGTTAACATACATGCCACTGACATCGCAGATGGACGACCATCAATTGTCCTTGGGTTGATATGGACCATTATCCTCTACTTCCAGGTAATGCTTCCTCTGATCCCCAAATCCTGAGAGTTTAATAACTGTGCTATCTCCAAGGTGATGCCCTACTGATAAACCCTGCACTTCACAAACTCCAAATGGATAAATTTGTTTTTTGTTTAACATGTTCATCCAATGTTGATCTTTTTCTTGTTGAAACTTTACATAGGTATAAAGCAGATAGATAGATTGGATAGACTGGATCGAGGACAGAGAGGTTTTTGGTAGATTATGCAGATTCAGATGGATGCCAAGAAACACTGCCATTTTCTTTTCATGTTGCTATGGTCACAATGCAGCCTCTCATTTTCCTGTTGTTGTTCTTCTTCATTTAGATTGAGGAGTTAACCAGCAACCTGCCGGCCCTCCAGGCTCTGTCCAACAGCAACTCCTCTGTGGAGAGTATAACCAGCTCTGAAACAGGAAGCCCTCCCATGAAGAGAAAGGTGGTTAACAAATTTCAGGGCAGTGCCAAGAAGTCCCTGCTGAGATGGGTGCAGTGCACAGCAGCAAAGTATGTCACTTTCAAATTACCTTTTTGGCCAGGTGTTACAGTATGTTTATAGATAGATAAAGATGGATGTAGATCTGTTTTCTATACTGTATAAGATGCAGCATAGATAAGGTCTAGGGCCTTATTTTGAAGGTCTTTCATAGGGATTTACAAAGCAAAAATGCTTACGTATGTGTTTTTCAGGTATCATGGAATTGAGGTGAAGGACTTTGGTCCCAGCTGGCGTAATGGTGTTGCATTCCAGTCAGTGGTGCATGCCATCAGGCCAGACCTGGTGGACATGGAGGTGGTGCGGAAGAGGAGCAACAGGGAGAATTTGGAGGAAGCCTTTGCACTTGCAGAAAACGAGCTGGGTATTCCACGTCTGCTGGATCCAGAAGGTGCCCTTGATCTATCCTGCTATTTGCATTAAATATTCCAGTGTAGCAGACTATTCAGGCAAGATAGCATTGAATATAAGTGTTCTGCCAGTGCTTTAGACATAAAAGCAGCAAATATACAGTTTTAGTTAGATTAATAAAATTGTTACTCTGTCACTGTTTTTGATGAAGTGTGGGTTAAAAAGATCAGTGAAATCCTCCACAGGATTAAAATTCTGTGTTTACGTGTGGCTCTGAGTTTTAGTCTGTGGAAGTGAAGCAGTCTGCAGTGGCTTTGTAGTCCTGTCTTCACTGGCAGAGTGGGGATGCTTTATTGCACAAAGAGCTGCACTGAAACATCCCTGCATTTACGGGAGTGTCATATTGACTTAATACCAAATCTAATTGTCATATCTGCCTTTTATTTCTACATGTATGAGGTTATGTTTAAAATGACATTCTGAAATGATTTTTGGAGGGCTGAAAACCATTTAAATCTCAATGTAAGGTTTCATGCAGTGCATCAGATAATGTTTGTGCTCTGTAGATGTGGATGTAGACAAGCCAGATGAGAAATCCATCATGACATATGTGGCTCAGTTCCTCAAGCACTACCCAAACCCCCACTGTGAGACTGATGGACAACAGGATGAGGTACTTTGTTTAAATCTTATGATACTGTAAATTAAGCTCATATAATGGGGCAATGATACATTGGGCAAAAGTTGTTAATTTAAAGTTGTATATATTGTTGTGATCCACATTTCCCAGAAATAGCATATTGTATAATGATTCATAGGGAATGACTACAGCAGAGATCATAACAGCAGTATATGCTTGATGAAACATGCTTTAACTGCTGCTGAGCTTAACTGTTTTAAGCCTGTGTCTGCAATTTTTCATATTTGTCATTTTATCACATCTCATAATCATAGCATGAACACAGTATATAATCATCAGAATTTTGTTTTCCATCATCAGACTCATTTAATTTCTCCATCTACTTGCTTGTTTTGTGCACATTAAGCTGCTTCTTGGCTCAATTCCAACTTTTGCACTGTCAGTGCCAGTACTCCAGGTGAGACTTCAGGTCATAGCGCTGCATGCTTTCTCTTAGGAGTGTATCCCACCTCGCCCTCATCTCATTTCCCCATCCTCTTTCCTTCTGTTTAGTGGTGCATCTAATGCATTTTGTGGTGTGTTTGCATCTCTTTGTGTGCCTTGCTGCTTTCCTGGATAGTTTGGTCCCCAAGATATAGAGCAAATGTTTGAGGTATGTTTCTCTAAATTAACAGACTAAATCAGAGGTTTGAAGAAGATACTAGTCTGCGTACCCCCATTCCTTCTACTATGACTTCTAAAACTAATCTGTGCTAAAATGTAGTGGTTGGCTTTGCGTGAAAAATTAACAGGTGAAGTCTTTTTTTAAAGGCCTTTTTTTTTACAGACTGTTTGTTTTTTCTCTTTAATCTGAATTGATGGGGTGTTTCTTTAATGTCAGTTTGCTGTGTTTGGCATGCAGATTTGAACAAAGAAAGACTAAAATCAGTTTGTTCCTGTGACTCTAAGCTGCATTTTCCCTGATTGTGATAGAGAGAGGATCGGAAGATGCTGAGAGAGCTGAAGGTGTTTTTAGATCAGCTGGAGCGAGATGTGCTGCGGGCCCAGGGATCAGAGGGAAACCTCACCGATAAATATCAGGTGAGTCAGGCCTGGAAAGACAAAGTGCATTGTTACGTAACATTCTGCTCTCACAAAGACATTTATCTTGTTTTATTATTATGTCTTTCTCATTTTATCCTTTTGTTTTGCAGGCGTTTAAGAGCTTCCGTGTACAGTATGAAATGAAGAAAAAGCAGACAGATCGGCTGCTACAGCCAGTCCACAGAGACGGCAAGCTGTCCGTAGACCAAGCTCTGGTCAAACAGGCGTGGGACCGTGTGTCTGCCAGGGTATTTGTATTGCGTACTTCTGCACAACATGAATAATTTAGAACCAGGCCACAAAGAAAACAGAATTAATTATCATAATTAATCATACCTAAGGTAACCAAAACCTGAGAATAAATAATAGATTGTCCGTTTGTTATTTTTCATTATGCTTTTCTTTGCTTGAAAATTGCTTTGCCTTAGTCAAAGTTATCGTAATGAGAGAAACACAGCTCAGGATTCCCCTCTTCACTGGCTGCCAGTGAAAGTTCAGTGGGGTGCAAGTGCTTGAATTAGAGTTTGTTCTGAGGGGAGGAGACGAGAACAGAGGAGGTTTTGTTCATTGGGCAGTCCGCTCCTCTGGACATCCACAGCTTGTCTAGACTGACATAAACCTCTTTTGTAGCGATATTGCTTGCGAACATGTGGAGCCTTTTTGATCAGGATAGCCTCCTCTATTCTGGGATCTTGATTTGGTAGAGTGGGTTTTTTTAATGCATGTCAATTGCAGCTGCTGGACTGGCACATCCATCTGGACAAGTCCCTGCCTGGTCCTCTGGGAGTGATTGGAGCCTGGCTTCACAGGGCAGAGATGGCTCTTAGAGAGGACATTCCCATCCAACATGCTCATGAAGAGACAGCCAATGTTCTTCACAGAAAACTAGAGCAGCATAAGGTAACACAGCTGAGCATTGAGTTTCAATGTATTTGGACACCAACCATGCTATTGCCATGGTAGGTATCCTAATTGGTGTACAGGTACAGCACACATGAAAGTCAATGTGGACGTGATTATACGTGATTACATTTTGCAGGAGGTATTGAAAAGCTTGGAATCGCACAGGCAACCCTTCCAGCAGATCCACAGGGACAGATCAGTAAATGGGGTACCTGTCCCACCTGAGCAACTCCAAGATATGGCTGAACGGTAAGACCTTTTTCAGAATAAGTGTAATTACTTATTGCTTTGTGAATTAATTCTGTGTTTTGAACAGCAACGTCAGATCTGTTTTTAATGAAGTTAAACATTTTCTGTGTTTATTCTTCTCTGCCTTGTGTAATATCAAAGCAAAAATTGAATGGTTTTTGGACATGTGTTTAATTTGCAGGTTTAATTTTGTGTCTACGTCGTCTCATGCTCACTTGATTAAACTGGAATTCTGGGAAATAAAGTATCGACTGATGGCATTTCTTATCTTGGCTGAGTCAAAGCTCAAGTCCTGGATCATTAAATATGGCAGACGGGACTCTGTTGAACTCCTGCTGCAAACCTACCTTGTAAGTTGAAATTATTGGTGTGGTCACTGCAGTATTTTAATGGCACCGTGTCTGTCAAACTATTTAATCTGTATTTTCATGTTTTCCTTTGTATTCCAGACCTTTGTAGAAGGCCACCGATTCTTTGAGCAGTATGACATAATCTTCACAGCACTCAAGCAAGCAGCAGAGGTTTATGTAAAGTCTGACAGTTCAAGTAAGACTCTTTTCTATTTTTACAAATTTGATATATCTCTTTATATACATACAGCTCTGGAAAAAATTAAGAGACCACTGCAAAATGATCAGTTATCTGGTTTTACTATTTATTGGTATGTGTTTGAATAAAATTAACTTTGGAAAATTTGGAGTGGTCTCTTAATTTTTTCCAATGCTGTTTATATATACAGTGTATATATTTATACAGTTATATTTACTTACACTAAACAATTATGTATGTACATATATATTTGTTTAGGCTCATAGTAAACGGTCTTATTATTGATTTTATGTTACAGGGTCTAAGACCTGTAACAAAGGTAAGTCCAAAAAAACAGTCATCAAGACATGACAATCCTTAAAACCTTAACTTTGCCTGTTTCCTGAGCCGTTCCTTTCTGTAAATGTAGGGCTGCACTTTTCCTTTTAAACAGACCTTTAACCCCCAGAACTGAAAAATCCTAATATTGCGCTGTGCATGAAAAAATAACATTATTTGCTTTAGTTGGAATGTTATTTTAGCACGACCTTTCTGACCTAATACCTTGTAGCAATCAGCCAAATGGCCCACAGACATAATCGAATGCTGTCTTTTATACAGTTGATACCCATATTAGTTTTAATTAAACTGAACTAATTCCATATTTTACTTTCAGTTGATGAAGCAGAAGGGGTAAGTAAATTCCTCAGTGATGCCACAGCTCAGTGGAAGAACCTGGCTTTGGAGGTCCGGAGTGTTCGCAGCATGCTGGACGAGGTGATCTCTAACTGGGAGAAGTACAGTAGCACAGTGGCAGCTCTGCAGGCCTGGCTAGAGGATGCTGAGCAGATGCTCAATCAGTCAGAGAATGCCAAACGTGTAAGTACAATCACAGATACTAGTACTCAGCTAAACTCAGCTGTACGAGGAATGTTGTGCATCTACTGTACTACACAGCTATGGTCTTGGTTTTCCTTTTTTCTTTTAGGATTTCTTCAGAAACCTCTCTCACTGGATGCAGCAGCACATGGACATGAACGATGCCGGGAACTTCCTCATTGAGACCTGCGATGATACCGTCTCGCGGGATCTGAAGCAGCAGCTTCTCCTCCTGAACGGGAGATGGAGGGAGCTGTTTGTCAAAGTCAAACATGTAAATACAATGCCCATTTGAACAACTGTCCTGAGAACAGACATTATATAACAATGTGTTCTGTCACATCATCATAACATAAAACATAAAAGTAATCAATTTATTGTCTTCTGTTTCATCTGCAGTATGCAAGAGCAGACGAGGTGGATAAGTTGAGGCAAGACTACCAAGATGGCATTAATACCTTGAAAATGTTTATGGATGCAACCAATGAGAAGATGACTGCTCCTGTCCAAGTATCTTTCCTGAACGTCAGAGCCTTCGTTCAAGATGTTGAGGTAAACACGCTGATACGTTTGTCCTTTTCCTCCGGTTGGACTGATTTTCCATCTCTCTTCTGCACAATGAAACATCTTTATAATGTATATCCCAACTTACTGTAGGAAGTCAAGCACAAAGTGCCAGCTATGGAAGCTGCCTGCAAGGCAGCTGGTCGTACTGCTCAGCTGTTGACCAAAGACACTCCACAGGAGGAGGTTTCACAGATGATGGCTGTGATGGCCTCCATCAAAGAGCAGCTGAGTAAGGTATGTGCATGTCATTTTCCAATATGTCATCCACTTGTTTCTTCTTTCTCTTTTTATGTGTGCATGTGTGTGTGTGTGTGTGTGTGTATGTGTGTTTTCATTATGTGGGTTTTTCAAGGCTGATGCTGATGCCCAGTTTGTATTGAAGTTGATCACAACTTGTATTTTTGGCCAGTATTTATTATTTCACCCTAATGTAAAGAGGAATCCATACTTATTTATACCAAAATATTGGACTTTAGTTTTTTTTTATTTACATGTATGCAACTTACATATGGACGATATGGACTCATATATTGTTTTTATACACTCAAAATTTACAAAGATGCAGTGTTTTCCACATAATTTAACTGCTGGCTTTAATCAACATGCGGCCTTCCAATCAGGTAAGGGAGAGATGTTTGCCTCTGCTGAGGGAGTCCCAGTCTCTATTACCTCCACTGGAAGAAATGGAGAAGAACATCACAGGCTTCTACCAGGCTCTGGAGAAGTCCAGTCATCTGACCAGCACCACCGACTGTGAGGGACCAGCAGACTTTAAACAGAAATGCCAGGTAACTAATACAGTTTCGATATCGTACCGTACCAATGTTATTGAATGACTTTTAGATACACAGATAAAGAAATTACATAAGATACTGATGATTGTCATGTTATAGACTGACAAGCATATCCCCAAGATATAAATAAATGGCTAACACCCTGCTTGTCATTGAATGCTGCAGGAGCTGGCGACCTTCACACATAGCTGTAAGAAGTGTTTGACGGTGATAGAGAGAAACCACCAAACCATACAGAAAATAATGAACAGCAGTAAAACACTCCAGCACATGGACATGAGCCTTCTGCAGAAAAGAGTAGCAGACCTGCAGGCCTCCTCACAGGTACAGTAAACGTTAAGGCCTGTTTGATTTTGATTTAGCTTTTGGAACTGTTGAAGCATTTAAATAATTACTTGCTTGTGCATTTAGGCCATGATTAAGGAATCAACAGAGTGGCGGAAGCATGTGGAGGCAAACAGCAGCCTCATGAAGAGGTTTGATGAGTCACGGGTAGAGCTGGAGAAGGTTCTTAAAATGGCACAGAGCTGTCTGACAGAAAGAGGCAACCCAGAGGAGCTCCTCAAGAAACACACAGTAAGAAAATGGGTCTTTCAAGACAGTACAGTGTAACCATCACGAGGCACCCAAAACGTCCTCGCTTCTAGGTTGACAATGCCAGACATACATACAGTAGCTGTACATGCAGTGTAACTTATGTCTTAAAGAATGGAACAATGCAACAGAAAAACCAGGGTTTAATATACAGAAATTCAACAGAATATGAAGAATTCGTGTAAATTAGACATGACAAATTGTGACACATGATGGGGTCTTGATTTTTTTTTCAGGAGTTCTTTGGTCAGCTGGACCAGCGGGTCTTGAATACGTTCCTCAAGGCTTGTGATGAGCTGACGGACATTTTGCCAGAGCAGGAGCAGCAGTCGCTACAGGAAACAGTCAGGAAGCTGCACAAGCACTGGAAGGTTAGTGCCTTGAATAGTGTCATGTGATATCTTTCCATCTGCTTTGATGTATTTTTTATTATGTCAGATACATATAGATATATTAATATTATGAATCTCCCACAAACATAATTTCATACCACACCAACAAGGCAGATGATCATTCAAAATTATATATTTGGTATACTATGCTGTCAACATATTATGATGATATTTGAGCATGCTGTAATGGAAAACTTACAAATCTTGTTATCGAAGCTTTTGCTTTACACACAGTTTTAATAGATTCTGCATAACAGAGGCACATGCTTTTTCTGTGATTTTTTTCATTTATTTGGCATATGATATGTATTAATATCGTAAAATCTCCTTGATATCATTTTAATGTCACCTATACAGAATTACCTTTGGTATGGCACACCTGTTGCACTGTATTATGACTTAAGGCGTAAACTAATAGTAATAATTTTGCATTTCTAATAATGCAATACCTGTCTAAATATTTTTCTTTTATTACAAATACAAATAAACTAAATCTTGTGCTGCATTTTTCAATGTTAGCCAAAAGGTAGTTTGAAACAAACTGTACAAATTGGTCTTAATGTGTCTGAATTGTTGTATTTCTGCTTTCCAAGGATATTCAGACAGACGCCCCCTTTCACCTGCTGCATCTTAAAGTGGAGTTGGAGAGGAGCAAGCTGATGGTGTTGCTGCAGGAGTGTCAGGTGGAGGTGACCAGGGAGAACCGCCACCTGGCTAGCATGGGGAGCGAGAGGCTCATCAAGGAGCACAGGGTGAGCACAGTGTGGCTGGCCAGCTGGCTGGGTTTCATGTATTGATTAACTCAGTGTGAAATTATTCAGTGCAAATTCACTGCTGTGCAGCAGTATGGGATGATTTTGATGATCTTGATCCAAAAGAATTGAGTCTCTTCAGTGTCAAGCAAATACTTTTTTACTGTGTATGAAGCACTATCACACATGCTTTTTGATCATGGTGTTCACCTCTAACACAAGTAAATATTTTTTTACTTTATTTTACTTCAGGCCTTCTTTAGGGAAAAGGGCCCCCAGTCCATCTGTGAGAAAAGGCTGCAGCTGATGGAGGAACTTTGTCAAAAGCTCCCCGAGGCTGACCCTGTCCACCAGACCCTGGAAACAGCGAGAAAGGACTTCTCTGAAGTCCAAGAGGAAATTGAGAACACCCATCAGAAGCTAATGCAGCACCCAGATAAATGGAAAGAGTACAACGCAAGGTGCGATAGCTACTAAGTGCTCTCTGATTGGAGTCAAGGGATTGCCTTGGTTACAACGTACATACTGGGATGCATAGGGACTGAGTTTTAGTCCAGCATAGCACTGTTGCAACAATGGAAGAATGTGTTGTTGATTAGCCAGGCAGTGTCCTGCATTCATCACATACCCAAAGTAATCATGTTTAAATTCTTTCCTTCACTTCTAATGAGGAGAGAGAGAGTTGAGGTGAGGAGATCACAAAACACAGTTTGTCTAGCGTTACTGAAAAGGCAAAAATCATGTGAGCTACAACATTTCAGTCATGGTTCGTAATAGTTTCATTTGTATTCTACTGATTATCAAATATATTGTTTCTCATTTTTGTTGTTGTTTTTTTTAATATCAGTTATTAGTTTTAATTGTGTCAGATGTCTGAGTCTTGGCTTCCCTTTTCAAACAGCTGTCACAGCCTGGAGCTTTAGGTTAAAGATGAGTTGGTCCACATTTTGAATTGGTGCCTGACGAAGCTCCTTGACCGAAGCAATGAGCCTCTAATAAACTCAGTTTACTCAGTGATAGTGTGCAGAAATGCAACCTTTTCTGTCACAAGCAACATCAAAAACAAGTGAAATCTTCCCTTTATGGTGTGAAACAGGTACGCTGAACTCTCCTGCTGGCTTATATCTAAAGAAAGCCAACTGAGGCTACTGAGAAACCGAGCCAATGACCCCAGAAAATATGGCCAGGTGAAGGCCACCATCATGGTGAGTTAGCCCACACTCCCCACAGCTCAACCTTCCACTCACACTCCCCTCCTTGCCACCTCTGTGATATGTCGCTTGTGATGTGCTACAGACTTGTCAGTATCGCTGCTGAGGACATGAGACTGTAAAAACACTTTGAGTCATATGACTCTTATGACCAGATGGGCTGTATCACACTCTTTTGATGTGTGCAGGAACTGAGGAATGATGCAGAACTACAGGATGGGAATCTTGGCTGGCTGAAAGCCCGTATGGCCGTACTTATTGAGATCAGTGCTGACAGCGATGCCCAGAGGCAAGGAAGTGCACTGAGCAAGCTCTCGACTGATTTTAAGGGTCTTCTTGCTTCTCTCTTAGAGGTAAGTGAAGCTTTCCCTTGTTTTATTAAGGTGTCAGACACAATCCAGCCATCATATTCTGTCTGAGAATCTATAGTATACTGCTTAAACATTTGAACCTTTCTAAGGGACATTCAGGTACAAAAATATTACAATAATCTATAATCAAATGTAGCAGACCATTGCACTTAGTATTATTATCATAGCATTTTAATTTATAGATAAGATATATGTTGCTAAACTCGACATTCATACCCCAGCATCAATTCATCACGTTTGTTCTCGTACTGTATTTTTCTCTGTCATATCTTCCAGGGTGAGAAGATGGTGCTGGCTGTGGGGGACTGTGTGCAGTTCAGGGAAGAGGTACAAACTACCTTGGATGATCTCATACAGGGGCAGAAAGAGGCTCAGGCTGAGGTCACCAAAATACTGGATTGTCCAACTGTTAGAGAAGCCCAGCAGCTACTTCTCGTTCACCAGGTGCTGTAGGACATTCACAAAATATAAATAAAATTGGGTTAAATTGGTTATCTATATTAATTTCTATAGAGTAACATTTTGATTGTGTCCTGTTTTCCATAGCAACTGTTAAAACGCCTAAAGCTGAAAAGAAAGGACGTCCAGCAGCTAATCACCAGAGGTCAGCAGCTCCAGGCAGAGGAGGGTTTGGGAGAGACTCTGCAGCAGGACCTGCAGAATTTAGAGAACACACTCAGCAAAATGGAGCAGAATATGGATTCACAAGAGCAAAGCCTTGAGGTGGGCAATGTTACTAAGACACTGTTAGCAAGTAACATTTCACAGAGGATTAAATCATCACGGTTGCTCTGAATGATAACCTGTGACAACAAAGATAAAGTGCGCTGTCCCTTAAATGACTGAATAAAGTAAAGCAAACCCTGACATATCTGCCTGTGGACAGAAAAGAGGTCAGCCATGGGAAGGAGGAGAGGGATTCCTGTTAATGCAGAAGACTTTTGAGATGCAGCACTTGTGGGAAATTGTCCTGAGAGGCGGGTAGAGAGGTCTGATTGATGTTTTCTGCTGGAAGGACTTGCCCTCTGAGGCTTCCTGGAGGAGATAGTGATGCAGTGAGTCAGTCATCACACCCTTGATGGTGCTTTAATAGAACGTAGACAGGATGGAGTTGGCACTCTTGAAATGGAAACTTTGTTAGGCTTTTCTGTGTTAGGGAAAATGTTCATTGCTAAGGCACACACCAACACACCTGATGTTTCTGACTCTGGGGGGAGTTGCTTGCAGAATATAAGCTGTGCTACCTCTGTCAATATGCTGACTCATCACCCCTGCTGATAAACACGGCGGTGTCATCTGCACACTTAATGATGTGTTTTGAGCTGGACTGGCACTAAACTCATGTGTCAGTGTGTTCTTTTGGTGGTGATCTTGATCTGGAAATACTGCCATTAGAAAGTAATTTTCTATCTTTTGGTGGTGTAACGTTTATACTACATTTAAGTGATAGTGATAGAAGGAAGGTCCATTATGAGCAATGTCCAGGTTTGCTGCTAAACAGCATTGCATTTGACAAACATAGGATATTATTAATGTCTTTTGGATCCACTATGTTGTGTTTTCTAGATAAAGCACTACATGAAGTTGATTTGATTATTGATTGATTCATTTGATATCAATGATTTTGGGGCATTTGTCATCCCCAGGTCACACTGGCAGCCTGGCAGGAGTTTGACAGCCAGCAGGAGGCAGTGCATGAGTTTGTTAATAAGGCACGCTCAACGATGGAGAGAGACCTGAATTTCAGCAGTCCAGAGAGCCTGGCTGTTGAACTTGACCAGGCCAGAGTAAGTCAAGCTTGTCTTTGTGTTTACTCTGGTGGACATATTCCGTGGAGATGTTTACTGCTGGAAGAATAATGGCTAAATGGCTAAATATTATTTATTTTGTAAACAGGTGTTGTTGAAGCAGTGTGAAGCAGAGGTCTCACACATGAACACTTTGCTGAGGAGAGCAGCAGAAATCCAGCTTGGTCCAAAGAACAAGACACTGCTTTCACAACAAGCTCGTTCCCTCAGGGAGCAAGTGGACAAAGTAGAGGCTGGGCTCAAAAAAGAGTAAGAGTTCATTCTTGTTGCTTTTGCTAAATAATGTTTTATTAGTCTTCAGATAGAGTTTCCGAAAATAGGTATTTGCCACAAACAGCAGTACAAGTTATACTCCTGTGTTCCAGTGTCAAGACTCTGGAAGAAATGAAAACTCAGTGGGATCAGTTTGGAGCTGGGTTTGAATCCTTTTCCTTGTGGATTTCGGACAAGGAAAAGGAGCTGGATGTACTGAAATCTTCTACTTTGCCTCTTGAGCAACAGGTCGACACAGTAAAGGTACAGTATTGTGTATTATGAAGCTACAACCCTCTTACACATTGCCCTAACAGTAAACTTAGCCAATCAATGAGGCTGTTTTAAGAAATTAAAACTCATTCATTGTCCACCTTCACTGGACAGTTATAGAAGACCAAGTGATTACGGTATCTCAGTCTCTCTTTTATTTATTGCTTTGCATCCATATCTGCATCTACAGGCTGTTGGCGCAGAGCTAAAGGAGCAAGCTGACGTCCCTTCTCAGCTGGAGGCAGATTCCCAGGCACTAGCCCAGTTCGTATCTTCAGGGGAAGCAGCTCGCATCAAGGCCCGTCTGACCCAAATCGGCAGGTACTGGGAGGAGCTGAAGGAGAGCGTACAGCAGCTTGATGGACAGCTGGAGGAAAGCTCCTCTCACCAGCAAAAGTTCACAATTAGCCTTGAGGAGGTAAATAAGCTTTTTGATACTTTGTTTTTTAAATATCATGACAGTATACAGAATAGCATTTAGGGATGATATGGTCATGCAGTTTTTTTAAACCTTAATTATCTCCTAGGTGCAAGCATCTCTCAGTGATCTACACCTAAAACTGGAGCATCCTATCAAATCCTGCACTGCCTCATCAGAGACATACAAAGCTCTTCAAAACCACATGGTGTTCAATTGTTTTTACTTTGATCTCTTAATACAAAATGCTATACTTGTAAGGAAACAGTGCTCCATTCATTTAAAAAATATCCATGCCAACAGTATTTGATTTGTTTTTGTTCCCCAGGATGTCTGTCAGCATCTGGAAAAGCTGAAGGGAAACTTGCTGTCCCTGTCAGCTGGTGCCCGAAGACTCAGTGACAAAGAGCAAGCAGAGAGGACGGTGACAGAGCTAAACACCCGCTATGACCAAAACGTACAGGAGGCAAAGGACAAACAGAGCACTTTGGAAAACCTGCTTTCTCTTTGGCAAAAGTAAGAACTACCGAACAGACGTTCATTTATCATATCTATATATAGATTTTGATAGCATGTGGATAAAAGATTGGATAGCCAACACTAAATGAAATCTTTACTCTTTGAGACATCATTGTTTCTACTGTGTTGTGCCTGTGTTTCAGGTATGAGAAACAACATTCAAACTTTGTTTCCTGCTTGGAGAGGAGTGAATCTGCATCCAAACCGGAAAGTCAGTGTCTGTCAGCTGATAAAGCCAAGCTCCGCACAGAGATACAAGATTTGCAGGTACAGTACATACTCACATGGTTCTCCAAAACACATCTAAAACCAAGTACCTAAACCCCTATAATAATTTGCCAATAAATATAAAGTGGTTAAAAATAAATGGTCCTTGATGGGGATCAGATTTTTGTCCCCATATATAACAATGGGAACAGACTTTTCCTCCACAACACGATGAATAAATAGCGCACGCACACACATCACATTTATATAACACTAACTTTAAGAGAGAACATATTTTGAGTGAACGATCTTTTAAGACAAGTATGTTTTCCTTGCAGGCCTTGCAATCTGAGGTCCTGTCTCTTGAGCCTGCTCATGCTGAATTAGTATCTTTGGGGATGTCCTTGTGTCCAACTGCACCGGAAGAGAGGGTGAGGCAGCTGAAAGATGAGCTGGACACCCTGCAGAGGAGATTGCATGTTCAAAATGAAGTCCTCCCTCAAAGGTAAGATGATGCTCACACAAATCATAGTTTTTGTTTATTGTAATATTCTTGTGTGTGAGTATTTAAATATCATGTCTGCTCAATCAAAGAGTCTAGCTATGATATGTCGATGTTTTGGATTTTCATAGACACCATATTCAATATAGAACATGTTCATTGCAGATATTCAGAATGTACAATACACTGCAGATTAATGATATACTGTGTGTGGCAAACTGATTTGACTCACTATGCTGCCATTTTGTCCCCCAGAATCAAAGAGCATCAGAGCCACCTCTCGCTGGTGGAGCAGTTTGACCAGGCCCTGGTCAAATTCTCCCAGTGGAGTGAGACCATGCTCTCAAATCTGCACTCAGCTTCTCAGATCAACATTAGCAACCTGCAGTCTGCTGCCACACAAGTAAAGGTGAGAACAACACAGGATCATTGTTCACCTATTTGTGCATGCAGGATGCTACTCCTTCCAGAGCCACTTAGTCAGTTAGCAGATGAATAGCATTTTGCTTCATAGCAACAACTAATCCTCTATCAACTGCCTTTGACAGGAGACCCAGGTGGCCTTACAGAAGCAGGCCAGTGTGAGACAAAGCTTGGAGCAGCAGACCGAGAAGCTCTGTCAGTTCTGTGAGCCCAGTGATACACAGCTCCTCCGCAGCAGAGCAGACAGTTGTCTGCAGCCTTACCTGGAGGCCCAGCACATAGTTGAGCTCCAGTTAGAGTGCCTTGAAAGGCTCGAAGCTTTTCTGCAGACCCACAGTGTGGCTGCAGGCGTTTTGCGGGGTCTGAAGCAGACTGTGGAGAGTGCTGGGAGCTGGGATCGTGGAAAGGTAGAGGAGCTGCAGCAGGAGCTGGCCACTATTGTCCCAGATATTAACCAGCTGGAGACTTTAGCTGTTAATCTGGACAGCAGTCTCTGCAAAAGTCATCTCCACATTGGTGCTGATGAGGGTTCTCGTAAGTCATGCCGCATGTTAGCTGATTCACTCAGTGCTGAGCTGGATGCAGTGAGGAACTTGCTTGGTACTAAGCAGAGTGAAGCAGAGGCCCTGGGGGCTCTGTGGACCTCATTTAGGCAACGGAAGGAACAACTGCTTAAAGCTGTGGAGGACATTGAAGAAAAAGCTGACCACCAGAGCTTCAAAGAGCCCAGCCTGCATGCCCTACAGCAGAGGTAAACCATTACAAGAGTGTAATCAGATCCACGTTTGAAATAGTGCTAGTACAATGGGTGGGTATGAGAACATGTACAAAAGCCCCATATTATTCTTCTGTTTGTCAGACTAAGGTTCTTTAACCAGATGGAGGATGAGCTCCAGTCACACCAGCATGAGGAGCAGTGGCTGAGGGACAAGGGCAACCAGCTGGCCCAGAGAGACGCAGAGTTGGCTGGGGAGGTTCTGAGGGAAATCGGTCTGCTGGAGACCACTCGGGAGGACACCAAAAGAGTCATCACAGATAGGTACTGAAGGAATGGAAGAGGGTTTTCCATGCTGCTGAGTCAGAAAATATAAGCATTTTTACTTTTAAAAGCTTGTTTTTTTTACTCATTTTCTCTGTGGTGCAGTTTATTGCATGTTATGTTTACAGTTCATTTACATGTAAGATTGTATAGGCAATACTCTTCTCTCTTTCTTTGGCAGACAGGAGCAGTGCAATGTCCTTGTTGAGCTTATGAGAGAATACCAAATCCTGAAAACCTCCATCAGCAGCATTATTGAGAGCACCGAACCTCTGGTTGAGATAAGCTCTGTTTTGAAGGACCATGAAGAAACCAGGAGGTCACTAACCAAGGTCAGGTCTACTCATTATTTTCTCTTTTGGAGGATGTGCCTCATCTCGTGTTCTTGCAATTAACTTGTTCATTACACAAATCCATAAACAAACAAAAAGGTAGTTCTGGGTTTTGCCTTTATGATTTGTTATCAGAATACCTTAATAAAGATTTGCTGTCTTTACTCCATTTGTAGCATGAGGCAGTGAAGATAGAGATGGCCAGCAAGCAACATGAACTGGACCAGTTTTCGAGTAAAGGAAAACAGCTGGTGATTGAACTGAAGAAGATCCCAGAGTGTGATGCTCAAATGATGAAAAAGGATATGGAGACACTTGTTGATCAGTGGCTGGATGTAAGTCTGACTTCAAGAGTTGCTACAATCATGATGTGTTGATTTGATTTGAATAGAGGGCTCTGGCACAGATGCGTAAGCGATATTAGGCTTTGGCTACACAGGCAATGCTTGTTCATAGGATCGATCCATTGCATTTTATCTATATGACTTGGTCTAAAAACATTAATGAACAAAACATAACTGCAATCTAGAGCTTTGCAGTCTGTATTATGTTGCATTAGCAGTGCAACCTAATATAAAATATAAATGCTCAGTGCCAGACACTACAGAGAGTAAACATTTGTGACTGATTTAATCCACTTGTCAGGTGTCTGAGAAGATAGATGATAACATTGATCACCTGAATCAGAGTTTGACACTGTGGGAAGATGTGCGTAAAATCAACGAGGACATTGAGAGCTGGACAAGCAGCTGTGTGATTGAACTAAATGAGAGCCTGAACAACCTCAATGACAGTCAGAAGGTGTCGGCAAGGCTCTCCACGTTACAGGTAAGATTTCTGATGTCATAGTAAGACCGAGTAAATAGTTTTACCTACCATGCAAATGTTAACGGTTGTAGGTAGTATGATCCTGTCTGGTCAGAGACACCAAAGATACAGCTAGTGCAATCAGACTGCCTGACATAACACTATCATGATAGCTCCTTGCTTTAAATGGAAAAAATGGTTAAAGACATACACACACTGTGCAGCCACAACCACAGGGTATAGTATCTCACAGATTACCAAACAAAACAAAGCTGAGAAGGGGTGTAATACATGTTTTCCTCACCCACAGGCGGAAATGGGTGAGAAGGAGCAGAAACTTGAAACCCTGCAGAGCAAAGTATCAGAGCTGAAGAAGTGCTGTCAAAGTCAAGAGACCCCTGCTAAATTACAGGTTCCAAAGATGATTATAATCTTGATTGTTTTGTTTTCTGAATGGTTACACTGTATTTCACATGCAATACTACATTTGCACTCATTGACAAACAAATATTAATCCTCACCCTGCAGAAGAAGTAGGTCCTCCCTCACACCTTTTTTCTACTTGCATCAGGTGCTGGAGAATGACCTTCGAAAAAAGATCAGCACTGCTCAGAAGCTCCATGAGCAGGCCAGGGGAAACCTCATGGACTTCTCCTCCCAAAGGAAACAGCTGGAAGACTACATCTCACAAATGTCTGCATGGCTAAAAAGTATAGAGGATTCCCTTGTTTCTTCGCCCACTGGATCAGATCCTGAGGACATCTGCAGAGTGAAGGTGCATCCAAGCTTGATTAAATATGTATGCAAACTGGAGAAAAGGGGATTTCAATCCAAGTCCAACCAACAACTCTGGTGTTGGAGTTGTTGGTGTTACAGATAGACACCCCTTCCTTTCCTATAGAAAACAGATGAGAATGTAAGAAAGCTAATAATCTTTAAACGTGTTTTGAAGGACCTCCAGAAAGAGCTGCAAAATCAGCAGGGGAGTATTGACTCCACCAGGGAGAGCCTCAACACCCTGTGTAGGAAATATCCCTCTGAGGAGCTGGCTGGTTTGGGTTCAGCGCTCACTGACCTCATCAAGACTTATGAGTCTGCGAACCAGCTTTCTTCCAGGACGCTGGTGTCACTGCAGAGCTGTCTCCAGCAGCAGTTCAATGGTGAGAAATCCAAAAAACAAATCTGAAACATTATTGTAATTCTACGGTTCTAATGTGTTGACTTCATAAACTCTACAATACATAAAACTATTGCACTACCTCTTGTCGTTGTGACCAGATACTTTCTGTAGCCTCATTGATTTCTTCCTTTTTAATGAGAAGCCATGCCTCATATAGTGACCACTGAGTGTAAAGTTCTTTCTGTTTGAATCTACACCAGATATTAATTAGCTTTTTCCCCTTGCCTTCTCAGATCTGGTCCAGGAGTTCCATCGTTGGCTTTCAGAACAGAGGGAGATAGTGAAAGAATGCTCTGATCGATCGGGAGATACTCAAATTGTGGAACGCAAACTCCAGAAACTAAAGGTAAAACTGATACTGAGTTCACAAAATCATAGTCTTTGATGGGGATGAGAGTAGAATTTGAAATGTACTCTTATCTACAACTGGTGAAATGAAAGAATTACTGAATTTCCTGATTCAAAAACATAATTCATGTGAGGAGCAACAAATGCAAAGCTAAAAGTGATGTGGGTTATCCATCAGGGCGCCATGGATCGTGTGGAGGAGGGTGAGGTACGTCTTACTCGGGTCTGTGAAGAAGGAGAGAAGCTCCTACTCCATCTTCCCAAAGCCAGTGCTGGGCAAGTCCAGCAGCACCTTTCCTCCATCCAGCAGGATTGGGACAGCTTTGTAGAGCAGTGCAAACAGAACCAACAGATCCTTGAGGACAGTGCATCGCTCATGAAGGGGTAAGAGACTCACACAAACCAGTTCTGTGAAGCTCTTTGGAAGCTAACTATTAATAAACATTGCATTGTGATTTCCTTGTAGGTTTGAGGGTCGCCTTAAGAAGCTCCGTTGGTGGTTGGAGAACATGGAAAAGAGGATGACCTCAGATCTGCTTGAAGCCAAACAGCATGGTCCTGAAAAGGCCATGCTCGAGCAAGTGGAGGAACATCAGCAGGAAGTGCTCAAAGAAAGGTGCTGAATCTGCTTCAACTCTGCATTTACTAAGAAACAGGCGTTCAGTGTTTTTTCATTGTTTGCTAATGTCCCCAAAAGGATCCCTAATAATTGTCCCAATCAAACATCAAAGTACACTTTGTAGCGTATTTAACCATTTTACTTCCTTCCATGCAGGGATTCATTTGAACGCTTATGTCAGGAGGGTCAGGCACTGAATGAAGGTGGGCGAGGGGATGGGAGTGAAACAAGAGTGTCAGCTCAGCTGCAGTCACAGCACCAGGCCTTGCTGAGACGCGTGAGAGAGAGGCTGCGCAGCTGCCAGCTCACTTTACAGGAGCAACAGGCCTTTGAAGAGACACTGCAGGCTACCTGGGGCTGGCTAAAGGGAGTCCAGGAGCGCCTGGCATCACTCAACAGCACAGTTGGCAATAAAGAGACTCTGGAGAAAAGACTAGGTCTTGTACAGGTTAGTGAAAAATGTTCTCATCCAGAAATATTGTTCTTTGTAATACAATGTTTTCTAGACACATTTTGAAACACAGAAAATATATTATAGATTATTCTTGCTGTTTTTTTTGTGCATGCAGGATATCTTGCTAATGAAGGGTGAAGGCGAGGTGAAGCTCAACATGACCGTAGGAAAAGGAGAACAGGTCCTGAAGCACAACAGAATGGAGGGGCAGGAGGCTATTTGTTCACAGCTACAGAGCCTGAAGGATGCCTGGGCCAATATGTTGATGACTTCCATAAGTTGCCACAGGTAGGAAATGTGTTATCTTCTGCACCCTGGGAGAACTGTCAGGCAGAGGGCTGATGGCACCCACTGACACCATAGATCAGAATCAAGGGTAAACGCACGTCTTAATTTCTTATAAAATGTTATTATTGTCCATAGTCGTCTGGAGTGGACAGTGGCCCAATGGACCAGCTTTCAGGAAAGTAAAAGCCAACTGCAGCAGTGGATGGAGTCAGTGGAACAGGAGGTGGGGATGACTCTGCCTCAGCAGCCAGGCCTCAAAGAGAAGACCGCTTTGCTTGAGCGCCTCAGGGCCATCCAGGCTGATGTGGACGCTCATACAGCAGCACTGTCACGCCTAAATGACAAAGCAGTGGAGATGCATGAAAAAACTGGCGACCAGACCTTTGGACCAGAGTCGAAGGCTGAGCTCAATGCACACTTTGCTGATATCTCAGCCGTTGTCAAGGTGATCTAAATACAGACATAGGTTAAATAGTACTTGCAAATAATTCTGCATCCTGATTAATCCAGGAAAGCAGGGTGAGGCAAAAAGAAGCTGCATCTGGGAGAGATCCAAGAACACTCCCACAGGGCAGTCACTTAGTGTCATGGAACCCATGTTGCAAAAAATTGAGGCTGGTTACATTAAGCAAGTTGAGACAGAATATTAGTATATTAAATTGACATATGATTGAACATGCAAACTTTCAGCTACCCGTGGCATTCATATCTGGTAGCTGGTGTTTACATTGTCTTTTTCCTCCAAAAAAGGGTAAAGTGCAGTCCATGCAGAACATTGTATCTGAGCATGAGCAGTATCTTGATGCTCTGAGAGACTTCAATGACTGGCTGATTTCAGCAAAAGAGGAACTCCAGCGCTGGTCCGATCTGTCAGGAGACTCAGTCTCCATTAAAAGAAAGCTGTCCAAGGTGCAGGTGAGTAACTTAAAATGTTATGCTCTAGAAAGAATGAATGTATGTGGCTCCTGGTCACATCAAGTGTTGCATATTTACTCCAGGGTCTTCTCTCTGTCTGTTGTTGCCTGAATACCTCCGCCAGGAGGCACCTGGGAGGCATCTTTGGTCACTTTTGGGCTTCACAGACATTCCTTTTTGGGAGCTTAACTTATAGCTAGTTTTTTTTTTATTTTATTTGACAGAGTTGACAGTTGTTATTCCTTTGGCCCTTTCCAGGAGTTGCTTGACTCTAAGCAACGAGGCAGAGAGAGGCTGAACCGGGTTCAACGGTGTGGTGCAGTGGCAAGAGATCACACTGGCTCTGGGGGCTACGAGGCTATGGAGCGAGAGGAAGCAGCCCTCTTGTCATGTTGGGAACAATGGGAACGTGGAGCACTGCAGACACGGGCTAGTCTGGAGACTGCCCTCTCCCAGATCACCAGCTCTGAACAAGAGTTCAGCAGCCGGTCAGCACAGCTGGAGCAGGACCTGCGGGACTTCAGCCGTCAGCTACACGACTGCCGTCTGCGGCTGGCTAAAGCAGAGGGCCAAAAGGATGGAGAGGAGGCTGTTAAAGGCTGGCAGATAGCAAAGGTAGGCCTCGGCTTAGTTTCCAATAATAAACCACCATTCAATTGAAACAAGCAATGACAGCAGTAGATGACTAATGCATATTAAATGCTAATGTTAATGAATTTATGTGGCTGTTATGCAACCATCACTGGTTGGTTATTTGTTTTCCACCCAGGACACTTTGGAGGAACTTGTCAAAGCTGAGTCCAAGTCTGACAGTCTGAAGACTCAACTCAATGATCTGTGCCGATTCTCCAGAGACATGGGCACACAATCTGAGAGAGTGTCTGCTCTGATTAAAGAATACAACAGGTGAGAAAAGTGTAAATATGATAACTGACTAAATGAAGTGTGGAAAACTGTAGCTACATTCTACATATACATGAATGACCAGAAAAATACTAACACTTCTTCATACATGTGCCATATAATAGCCCCACAATAAATACTACCTTGGGTAATGTTTGTATGTTTTTTTTAAGACAAATTATTTTGTCCTTTCTGTGTTTGTGACATGTTTCTATGCAACATTTGAGGCTGTATTTTTTGGTTTTGTGTACTGGACTGCATTATATTGCATTGCATTATGCAGTATGTGTTATTTTTATTCACATTTAATTGTTTTTTAATTTTTAATTTAAATGTTTTACCTTTACTTAACTAGGACGTCCCTTGAGATAGAAATCACTTTTCTGAGGAAGACCTGGTCAAGGCAGCACGCCAATTATAGTTAAAATAGAAATATAACACAACAGACAGGAAATACAATCATCATCATACAATCACAATTATGTTGCAAAGTAAAGGTATTTATATTTCTATGGTGACACTGTAAGTTTTAATGTCTCAACAACCAATCCTGAAACAAACAAATTAGTAAAGTATGAAATGTATGCATGTCTAAATTAACAATGATACCATTGGGATGTAGAAAAATTTTTTTTCTTTCTTTCTGACTTATTTCTAGTCTTAGTCTCCAAGCGTCCAGGGAGTGCCAGAGCAAAGAGAAGCTGCTGGAACAAGGGTTCCGCTCAGCCTTCAGAGAGTTCCAGCAATGGTTGGTCAATGCCAAGATCAACACGGCCAAGTGCTTTGACGTGCCTCAAAATGTCAGTGAGGCCTCATCTAGCTTGCAGAGGATTCAGGTACAGCATGCAAAGTCACATGCAATGGAATATTCAGGCACTTATGCTACCAGAAGTACAGGTTTAAATGACACTGAAGGTACCAAGACAGTGTCATTTTAATTAGCAGCTAGTGTCTTTTCATTGAAAAATAAAACTGTAGCTAAATGACTACAAAATGGAACTTCGGAGGCATGGAAATCATTTTAGTCACATATTTCACACACCCACCAGTCACATATGTCTGAGCCCTATCTCTCACAATATCTCATTCAGTCTGCGTAGCCCCCCAGTTTCCTCCGGTACTAGCGTTTAGTCATACATAAATTTTTAATGTTTTTATCAGGTGTTCATTTTAAAGAAATATTGTGTATCCCATAATCTGTCAGGGATTGCTTAGATTTGTTCCAGATCACCACATGAGCAGAGCCACACTCCCAAACTAAAATGCATGAGTTGAGCTGGAGTTATCATCTCATCTCTTCTTCTCTCCTCAGGAGTTTCTAAATGACAGAGAGCAAGGTCAGTCAAAGCTGAATGCTGTGGTTGTGAACGGTGAGCTCGTTCTTAATATCGCATCTAAAGACAAAGTTGATGCAGTTCGGGCTAAAATGAACACTGCCAGAGAAGACTGGAAAAATATGATGTCCAACCTGCACAACAGAGAGACGAGTCTACAAGTGAGCACCTAAACATCCCTTCTCACCGATCGGGGCCATTATAAACCAAAATGCATTAATACATTTTAAATCGAGGAAACATCTCGGCAGTCTCTTTATTTCATCTTGTGTGTTCCAGAACGTTTTGTCTCAGATGAAAGATTTTGAGGCAAGTGCCGAGCCTCTTCAGGAGTGCCTGAATGCCACAGAGCTGGCTGTACAGGAGAGCAGCACAAGGCTTCACGATCTCACAGCCAAGAAGCAAGAGCTTCACAAGCTACAGGTACTAATGTCCACTGGGCTTGGAACACCCCTCATCTTCAAGGCCACTCATGTTCAAGTGCAACCACCACTCAGTGCTTGAGGGCCAACCTGACCATTTCTGTCATCTGCAGAAACTCACCATTCCAGCTATGATACAGTGTTTTTTTTTGCATTGCCATTATTCTTTTAGGAAGCCCTGTCAACAGCTTATGCTAACTGCCAATTGCTTACGTTTTTAATTCGTGCCATCTTTCTGCTCCTCTTTGCTACTTGCACATGTCTTGCTAACAGTGTCTGCCATGTAGATTAATAATTGAGTCATTTATAAAATATTTGCTTTCAGAATCTATTATTTGCTTAAAAATGTCTACCAGATATTTACATCTTAACTGCAAGTCATGACCACCAAGAGCTTTACCAACAGTAACACCGGCCAAATATCTCATTCTCTTTTCTTTTTGCCATGTTGCCATCTCTAACCCCTCAGTCTGTGTCTGAATTTAACTGTCTTATATCTGTGTGTCAGCTTGCATGCCTCTTTGATAACCTGCTTGTGCTCTTCCAGTCTGTGCTTGAGGAGTTAGCCTCTCACGAGATTCAGCTGAACAGGCTGAAAGCGAAGGCCCAGCTGCTGTGGGATGAACACGCGGCCGGCAAGGGCTTTGTGCACCGTGTCTCGCAACTCTCTGCTCAGTACCTAGCTTTAACCAACCTGACCAAGGTACAGTAATGCCTACCAATCTGCCTATGCACTGGGGCTTTTCTGGGGGTAGAGCTGGAGAGCAGACAGAGGCACTAGACTGGATCGAGCCCTGACTTAAATTTTTTTTACACGTGTTAAACATTGAAGGTACTAACTTACCATGATTAAACACTCATTTCTTTGTTTTGTTACTGTAAGTCTTATACAGAGCATATACAAGCTAATTCCCTAAATGTATTTTGTACTGAATCTTTATTAGTCATCAAATAATCTAATTATCAGGTTGAGCCTACTGTGGATTCAATTTCTAAAACCTATAGTGGTAATATTCTGGTTGTGTTCTGTTCTATGGCTCTGCAGGAGAAAGCATCACGGATTGACCGAATAGTCACTGAGCACCAGTTTTTCTCCCAAGGTTTGAAGGAGCTGCAGAACTGGGTGGCTGACACCAGCCACATGCTGCAGACTTACTGCGCCCCCACTGCTGACAAAAATGTTCTCGATAGCAGGATGATCAAGCTGGAGGTATAAAAAGTTACTGATAGTTGTCAGAATTAGAGTTACTTTGAATACACATCACAGGTGTGTAATGAATGCACATGTATGATCGCTGCACCAGGCCTTGCTGACTGCTCGTCAGGAGAAGGAGATCCAGCTAAAGATGCTGATCACAAGAGGAGAGTCAGTTCAGAGAAACACCTCAGCTGAGGGAGTGCCTGTAGTCCAGAAACAAATACAGGACCTAAAAGATTCCTGGGATGCCCTGCTCTCCGCCTCAATCCAATGCAAAAGGTTGGTTCTCCACCACAAGTTACAGCACCTAAGAATGTGTTTCAAACAGCCTTTTAGCTTCATAACAGCGGTGTCCACAAAGGTTTTTTTCCCGAGCTATAAAAGGTGTTCACAGCATCTAACTGCTGCTGCTACTAATATTTTACTGCTATTGCTGCAACCAATGCACCATTGTCGGAGTTTTCTGTACTCTTTAACATCCACAGTCAGCTGGAGGGTTCCCTGTCTCAGTGGACCAGTTACCAGGAGGATGTACGCCAGTTTGTGGCATGGGTGGATCGCGTGGACGAGAGCCTTGACCCGACTGATAAACAGTTCTCAGAGATGCGAGACAAAACTGCTAATCTGAGCAAAGCCAAGGTACTGCAGTCTTCTCAGTCAAACTGTATGCTATTAAGGCATATAAATTATTTAGTGAAGTTCATATAGACCTACAAATACACAATACTTTGGAATTTGAAGTCGTTAAAATGAGCAGTGTAGGGTTTAAATCCAGACATTAAAATCGGTACACCTGAAAAATGCACAGTTAACTGATAGTGTAACTGCCCCTCTCTGTTGTTCCAGTTGCTGCATGAAGAAGTGCTCAGCCACAACACCCTGCTGGACACCATCACTGCAAAGAGTGCCAGTATCGCTGAGAACTTTGTTACTCAACTGGAGCTCCAAGATCTGCAAGAGCGCTATAACACTATCAAAGACAATGCCATGGTACTGAAAGCAGAACCTTATTTGAAATATATTTCAGCTTTAGTATTAGATACAGTTTATTTTTTTGTGAGTTACAAAAGTGATGTACAACAGAAATTTACAAAAAAGTGTCAAAAATATATTGCCCTAAAAGCTTTTCTATAGTGAGCTCTTATGATAATGATCCGTTATCACTCTATATTGCTATTCTTAAGCACAAATTGACATGAGGCAAGTGAGTTTCATCAGCAGAAAATCCAAGTAAAATAGCCTCACTCTTGAATATCAACAAAGATGTTGTCAAAGTTAAAGTTAGCATCAAATAGCTCTCACAGTATGACTCTGAATCTTCATTTGTATCCTCAGAGGGCAGTAGGCAAAGCAGAGGAGCTGGTGAAAGCCCACCAGGAGTATCAGCGGGGCCTCCATGCATTTGAGGACTGGCTGGAACAGGAACAAGAGAAGCTTGGCTGCTACACCCAACTGGAGGGTGATGTTGATATGCTGGAGGAAACTCTGCAAAAGTTGCAGGTCTGAAAATGTCTATCAAAAATAAATAAAGGAACATGAGATGCTATTGCTACTACAACTACTACTTATACATAGCTAGAAGTTGTATTCAGTTATTATATTATCTTAAAGTTTATAGAGCTAGAGAAAGTGCTCAGCCGCATCTACTGTATGTAACTACAGGAACTGCAGCTGCACTGCACAGAGGGCCAGGCTTTGCTCAACACCCTGCTGGTCATTCGAGAGCTGGTCATTCCCTGGGGCCTGCCTCAGATCGAAGACCGAGCACTAGAGACGCTGCAGCAGGAGTGGAGGTTGTACCAGGCCCGGCTGGCTGACACCCGGGCTCAGCTCAACAGTGCTCTGGCCAAACTCCGGCAGATGGAGCAGAAGTTTCAGCGTCTTGACAGCTGGCTAAAGGGCATGGAGACCAAAGCACAACTGCGTAGCCACCGGCGGTCTGACCGCACCACCAAAGATGCTCAACTCCAGCTAATAAAGGTTAGTGTTAAATGCACAGAACCTTTGCATGGAAATGATTTGCACTGTTGTACAAATCTGCATAATTACATATAGTTTTCAGTGCTGTTTGAGTTGCTGTGACAATACCGCATTTTAAATCAGTGCAGGTCACTTAACTTCCCATGGAAGAATCTAATAACTAGTTAATTTGCATTGGAAGCCACTGAATTTCAGTCTAATGAATATATTGGAAAATAATTAGGCATTGTTCAGACATGTCTAAAGGTCCTTATATATTCAGAGTTGGCAGGAGGAAGTGATGGTTTATCAAGAGGAGATGGAGGGCCTCAGTCTTTTGGCTCAGCAAGTTCTGGATGAGACCCATATCAGCAGCCGGATCAGTACCAGAGCCACCAAGATTACAGCCCGCTACCACGTCCTGCTCCTGCATTTAATGGTAACGTCTTTTTGAACACACACATAGTTACATGTTTTATATAACTATATAGAATATACATACAATATATACTTCAATACATGCTTGTTAATAGATATGCTTTGGGTGCTTGGGACCTTCGAAATGGTCTCTTTAACCAGTAAACATCCTAGAATTCTTGTTATTTTATTTTTGCTGTAAATCTGTATGTTGTCAGATAATTGTTGTCATCAGTTTAGCTACCCTCAGCAGTCTTCTCCCATAACTTTTCCCTCTTGCTTTATATTGCAGGAGACCATCAAACAGCTCCAGGAGGAGGTGTCTTGCATTGAAGAGGCACAGTGTGTATGCAACACCTTCTCAGACTGGCTCAGCGCAGCTCAGAATAACTTCAGCACCGTGGCTATCAGTGTTGATGCAGTGGACCGCTCTGCTATGGAGAGAAAGATAAAGAAATTAGAGGTACGTGCTCTAACATAGAGCACATGCCTTCTGTCTATTATCTGCTCTGTAGACCTTCAATATAACTGTACATAACCTCTTTAGCCTGAACAAACTACTGCTGACTTTCTCAGACATACCTTATCAGCGGAAACACCAGCAATATTGCACCAATAAAAGTAGCAACATTAATTTTAGACTCTAAAAATCTATCTGTTTGTGTATCAAATGTAATAACACCATGCCATGTACCTTCCAGGCTCTGCAGGCAGACATGGAGCAGGGTCACACTTACCTGAAGACAATGAGAGAGAAGACAGAGCGAGCCATGGCATTTTTGGAGGAGCCTGAAGAAGGGCAGCTGAAGGAGGAGGTGGACACCCACCTCTTCCGACTAAAGGAGTTGATGGAAGCTCTACGCACAGAGCATAGCTCTCTTGAGAAATGTATCTCACTCTCTAAAGACTTTATGGATAAATACAAGACCCAGGCCCAGTGGGTGATGGAGACCAAGAACCTTTTAGCATCAAGTGTTGAGCCTAAAGCAGAACTCTACCAGAAGAAGGCTCAGCTAGCAAAGTACAAGGTAACTTAACACTAGTTCATCTGTTTTGCTCTTGGAAACATAGTGAAAACAGAGTAAGAAAATAAAATGATTTTATCTGCTGTTTTTTGCTCACTTTTCATATATGCAGACCATCCAGCAGACAGTGCAGTCTCATGAGTCAGCAGTGAAATCTGTCTTTGAGAAAGGAGAGGCCCTGCTCGACACAGTCCATGACGCCACTATCAGTGACAATATGAAAAAGCTGCAGGCTGACTACCGAGACCTCTGCTTAGCAGCTAAGGTATGGTCACTACGATGCTGTTTCTGCTGAGGTGTAGTTCAGGGAGTCTAAAACCATAGATTTTATTCAGTACTGATGTTTTTCTATTTTGTATCAGCAAACAAACAAAAGGAAACAAACTGATGTCCAGTACACATTTCTCTTATTGAATTATTACATGTCTTACAGCTACATGAATCTCTGAGATTAGCTGCGTGTTGTGTTTCAGACCCAGGTCCAGAACCTTGTGGAGTGGGTGAAGGAGCACGAGGATTACAACAGTGAATTGCAAGAAGCTGAGAAGTGGCTCTTGCAGATGTCCAGTAGGCTGGTCACTTCAGACTCCATGCAGACCAGCGGTATGGAGATGGTCACTCAGCAACTTGCCCGACACAAGGTGACTTTGACCATACTGTCCTACAAAAAATCTCAATTTGTACTGTAACACTAGTTGTGGTAGTTGCAATTCAAATTATTACATTGCTTCAAAAGACTTTTGGTTTACAATTACTATATTAGATTACTTTTTGTAATCTGTATTTTGAAACACCTGATCGTTATCTTTCAGGCAATAATGGAGGAGATTGCCAGTTTTGAGGAGCGTCTCACCAGCTTGAAGCAGAAAGGAGAAGATCTCGTAGCAAGCTGTACAGACCAAGTTCAAGCTAAGATCAGCCAACAAGTCCAGGCTCACCAACAGGGAACCAGAGATAGCTACTCAGCCATTTGCAGCACTGCCCAACGTGTGCGTCCAGCAATCTTTTATCTTCTTACTTTTCCAAACTAGTAATCCTCTCCAACTGACAATTTTCAGAATAACCTGGCTCTTTATTTTATGATATAAAATGATTTAAGGTCTTACCTCTCCTTGTTTAACAGGTGTACCAGAGTCTGGACCGGGAGCTGCAGAAACACGTTAGCCATCAGGACACTCTCCAGCAGTGCCAAACCTGGCTCACCACAGTGCAGGAAGAGCTTCAGCTCAACGATCAGGGACCATCTGGTCTGCAGGAAGCACTGAAACAGGTAATTGACGCAGTGCGATTTTTAGCACTCTTGGAATGTAATGATGGAAATTAGACATTTTTCTATAATTTATTTTGATTAATTACTTTTGCACACAAAGGTGAAGCACTACAGGGCCCTTCAGGAGCAGGCCAGCACTTACCTGGACCTGGTGTGTTCTGTGTGTGACCTGTTTGATGATGCTGTGAGAGTGGCAGCTGCTCAGGTCCAGCAGGTCAAACTCACGGTCAGTAATTGTTACCTCTTTGTCCATTGTACTACATAAAAGACTTTTTAATTGCGTGAATATAGGATGATTAATGGATCTAGGATGATCATAATAATGACTCATATAGACTGATTTTAATTAAATGAACAGGACATTTTGTTGATGCTATGTTGACACATTAAGTACATATTACCCTTCAAATATTAATTCAGTCAGTGATTTTTCAAGCAGTGTCATTGCATCTGTTCAATGTATGTGATTATATATATCAACATAATGTGAAAATATATCATGAGTGGTATATAATGTGGGCTTTTTCATACAACTCTGCAAATATTCACTGTAGGTTGGTGTAAATGTGTTGTTGCAGATAGAGGAAAGTATGATCCGTGCACAGGAGCTTTCAGAGGGCTGGAGGGAGATCAAGGAACAGAAGCAAGATCTGACCAGCCTGTTCAAGGATATGGAGCAGCAGCTCCTCAGCTTCTCCAGACGGCCTGCAGAGTTGGAGACCAAGATAGCTCAAAACATGCTGTCACAAGCCAAGGTAGGGAACAGTTTCTAAACCACTGATCCCTTCATAAAGCACACATAGGGGAGCTCTTTCTTAATCTTTCTCATCGAACTTCCTTTTCTTTTCCTTTTCATATACTGTATGTCTACTTATAGTCTTTTTACCTTAACTATAAAGCACAGTGAGTCTAAACATGATTGTGTTGGTGATGCTATTATTATCTAACATTTTGGCTTGGGTTGTGTAGGGACTACAGAGAGATCTGTTTACTGTTTGAATGTATTTTGGGTTACCATCTAGTATATTGCTTGTTACACAGGAATGCAGCCAGCAACTGCAGTCTAAGCAGAGTATCCTGACCAAGATGACAGAGACTGTGAGCAGATTGACTAGTGGCCAGGACTCTCCGGAACACGCAGAGCTTGACCGTCTGAGCCATTCCTGGCTTGAGCTCTGTCACCAGGCCAACAAGCTGCAGAGCCAGAGAGAGGAGGACCTGCAGAGGTCTATAGAATACCATGACTGTATCACTGCAGTGGAGGCGCTATTTGAACAGGTGTCCAAAGAGTGGGACAGTCTGGCCAGGTGTGTTTGTACATCAAGTATACATAAAAATGAGTCATCACATACACTCATGCTCTCATTCTAAAAATCGCCTGACGGGACGAAGCCAGTAAAGTTTTGTTTTGATGAAAAAAAGTGCCAGTTGGGATGTCAAACATTTTCAAAAATGTTTTCTACAAATTTCAGAGATTATGAATAGAGGACCTCTGTGTTGACCTTGGGAACTGATTTTAAATATTATTCTTAGAAGTTGTATTTCAGTTCTTCAAATCATCGTATCTTCTATCATATTTAACAATGTAATTCCTTTGGTTTTTGTACGGTGTCACAGAACGGATGCTGAAAGTTCATCTCAGCATTTGGAGGCATTACGGAAGCTTGCAGTAACTCTGGAGGAACAGAAAGGCACTCTTGAGGACCTCAAGGAACAGAAACAAAAAGTTATCCAACATTTAAACTTGGATGACAAGGAGCTGGTAAAAGAGCAGCTCAGCCACTTTGAGCAGCGATGGTCTCAGATGCAAAACCTAATTCAGAGGAAAATACAGGACTCAGTTGTTACTCTAGAAGATATGGGCCAAGTGGAGGCCCGTCTGAGAGAGGCTCGCGACTGGGCAGAGGAGCAGCAGCCTGCCCTGTCTGAGGCCATGAAAATGAGTCCTCCTCCAGAGCTCGCTCAGAGCTTCCTGTTTGACCACCTGAGCATCTGCAGTGAGTTGGAAGCCAAGCAGCTCCTGCTGGCACAGGCCATGTCTGATGCTGATAGGGTGCTCGCCCGCCTGGGCCTCAGTGAACGGCAACGTCTGCAACAGCTTATTACCGACACTCAATCTGAGGTAGAATCTTTGAGTGTGAAGGTTGTGCAGCGCAGAAAACACCTCAGCAAGGCTTTCACAGAGAGAACACAGTTCCTGATGGCCGTGAGCCAGTCCATTTCCTGGGTTCAGCAGAATGAGAAGAAGGCACAGGCAGAGGAGTACATTGCTTTGTTACCTGATGACCTGGCCAAGCAGGTCAGAACATGTAGGAACATCCAGAGCAGTCTGAAAGCCTATCAGAGCGAGCTGACCTCCCTGTGGTCTCAGGGGAGGGACCTGATGAGGGATGCCAGTGAGGAAGAAAGGAATGAGATTCTCACAAAGTTGCAGGAGTTACAAAACATCTTTGACAAAACATTACATAGATGTGGCCAGAAACTTCAGGAACTTGAAAAGGTACTTGTTTCCAGAAAGTATTTCAAAACTGATTTAGAGAAAATATGCCTGTGGATAAAACAAGCTGATATCGTCACCTTCCCTGAAATCAATCTGATGGTTGGAGATGCTGAATTGGAAGCGCAGCTACTAAAATATCAACACATAGTGGAGCAGGCAATTGAATATGAGAATCTTCTTTTAATTGTACAAAGAGCTGGCCAGGAAATTCTGCCCAGTTTGAATGAAGTAGACCACTGCTATTTGGATGAAAAACTCAACACCCTCCCCCAGCAATATAATAGCATATTAGCACTAGCCAAAGAAAAACAGGAGAAAATTCAGCAGGCCATATTCACGAGGAATGAGTACACCTCTTTCATAGATGTCACGCATAGAGCACTGAAAGAGCTTGACGAACAGTTCAATAATCTGGGCACACAGCCTGTAGGGCTGCAAACAGAAGAGGTTGTCAGTTTGCAGAGTGATTACAAAGCGATCCAGGCAGACCTGAGCAACCTGGGACTAGCTGTGAGTGAACTGAACCAGAAGAAAGAGGGATTCCGTAGCACCGGTCAACCATGGCGCCCAGAGGAAATGACCCAGCTTGTGAGCCTGTACAATGGCCTAAAGAGGTTGATCGAACAGAAAGTAGAGCATCTGGATGAAACCTTGGAGTCATTTGAGGACCACAAGGCAATGGCTATGCAGGTTGACTCTCAGTTAAAGGCCACAAAAGAGCAGCTGGTAAAAGTTAATGCAGAGACGCAGTCAGCTGAGGAGAGGCTGAAGAACTACCACGCTCTGGCGGGGAGTCTCCAGAGTGCAAACTCTCACCTGTCAAGGCTCATGGAGCAGATGGACACTCTAGCACCCCGCGTGGACCAAGCAGCCCATGATGCCTCCAAGGATCAAGTGGTTATGTGGCAAGAGGAGCTGCGATCTTTGCAGGCTGCAGTAGGGGATCTGATTGAAGAGTGTGAGAACAGGTTTGTCCAAAGCAAAGACTTTGAGACAGAGATGAAAAGGACACTGGACTGGCTGCAGCAGGTCAGGGATGACCTGGGCTATGCTGTGATCGTTGACGTAAGGGTGGAGAAGGTGCAGGAGGAGATCAGAAAGCAGCAAATCATGCAGGAGGAAGTACAGTCCAGACTGAGAATAGTGGCTGCTCTTAGTAGCAGGGAGCAACATAAGTATAGCAGCGCAAATGAGCTCGTCCCAGCCCACGTAGATACAAGCCTAGAAGAAATGGCAAAGCTGCAGGCAGACGTTCAGAAAGCACTGAGCTCCAAACAGGTGGGACAATATTACATTCAATGTTCTATAAAACACTGTAATCATACATTCATTTTAGTGAAATGCTTTATCTGTAATGTTGTTTGCTAAAGTTACCTTAATGCCTAGTTACAGTACTTAATCTGTCATTTGGTGTGAAGCATCAGAGCAATTTATTTCATGGCAGCATCCGTATAATTAGACCTAAATATGTAAAAGATGATTTTTCTGTCTTTCATTGCTTTTGGGTAAAGATTACTTTGGAGGAAGCCCTGGTGTTGTGCCAGAAGTACCACTTCAGGATGCAGTCAGCCTGTGAATGGCTGGAGGATGCCGTGTCCTTCCTGCAGCAAGCAAGCCTGGGTGTGGACGTGGAGAACTATGAGGAGTGTCTCCGGCAGCAGGGGGACATCATGGTCACAGAGCAGGAGTTCCTCATCCACTTGGAGGAGCTGCAGACCCTGCTGCCTCAGCTGGCGAACCTGGTGAATCCCACAGCTAAAGAGCAGCTCCGTGTGAGCGTGGAGTCAGCAAAGCAGAGAGGTGTGGAGGTCCGAGATCAGCTCCAGTGTCACCAGGATGTCCTTCACAGGTAATGAGAACAGAATGAGTACAGTGTGATGGTGTATGTTTAATATACAGTGATGACACAGACATTTTCTTAATAACGTCATTTTATCCTAATATATTATTTATTATATTATATTTAATCTATTTTGTTTTTCATAGCTGTGTGGCTCAGTGGACTTCATACCAGGAGGCAAGGCAGACTGTCATTGAGCTCATGAATGAGGCTGAAAAGAAGCTGACTGAATTTTCCACTGCAAAGGCAGCCACAAACCAAGAAGCTGAAGATAAGCTGTGCAGTCACCGGGTATGAGAGGCCTAAAACAAAAAATCCATACAACAATGGGTGGTATGTTTATGAACATAGTGGACTTAGTTTAATAATTGTCTCTTTATTTTTCAGTCCCTTGTGTCACTTGTGAATGGCTTCCAAGAGAAGCTGAGTGGTTTAGAGGAGAAAGCTGCCCAGCTGGAGCTGGTGGGGAGTGATGCCAGCAAGGCCACAATCAGTCGCTCCATGACCACCGTGTGGCAGCGCTGGACACGGCTACGAAGCGTGGCACGGGGACGGGAGAGAGTGCTTGAGGACACAGCACAGGATTGGAGGACTTTCAGAGAGAAGGTACACAGACAATGGAGAAAAGTATGTATTTTTTGTTTTTTACTAGCAGCTGAACTTTCTTAATAATTTTGTACAGATGGTGAAGGTGAGAGCAGTTACTGATGAGCTCCAAAGCCGTTTCCCTGAGAGTGCCGTCGAGAAGGCTTCCAAAGCCACCCTGCAGTCTCTGTTGGACCAGCATGACTTGCTGAGCCAAGACTTGGAGAGAGAGCTCTCCTCCCTCACACTGCTGCGCCAGTACGCGCTCAGCCTGCTGCACGATGTGGAGGTGCCTTCACCAACAAATGACCAGGATGAGCTGCCGAGCCTGAAGGAGATCAGAGCTGTACAAGACCAGATGGAAAGGTAGAAAGAAGATAAACCTGGAAGGCAGTTGCATTTAACAAGAGCATCTGTATTAGTGATATTGTTTTAATGGAGATGTTTTTAAATAAATAGTTTGATTCAAAACTAAATTGTTATATTTAGAAATTAAGGTAACTATATTCTGCCATTTTTCTCTTTGCCTCCAGCCTCTTGGCCCAGTCGAGGACCAAGCGGGCTCAAGCAGCTCAGGAACTGAGGGACAGAGAGGAAGTGGAGAAGGAACTTAGCATTGTAAAAGCCTGGATTCAGGAGACCAGGGAGCTTCTTCTCAATCCCACACCAGACATTGATTCTCTGCTGCAGGAGCTTGAGGTATACCTCACATCTAAAAACAGAAATATCATCTCTATCGTTTTCCAGTCATCCCCAAAACATTGCTATTTGAATATTATTTTTTCTGAGAACGGTTACATGGGTCTTCCATTTGTTGTAGGTTGTACATGAAGATGTGATCACGTATCGCCAGAATGTGGATAAATTAGCAGAGCAGCAACAGAGCAAGTACCTGGACCTCTACACTATACTGCCCTCTGAAATCTCCATGCAGCTGGCTGAGGTCTCACTTGCATTGGGTGCCATTGAGGATCAGGTCTGTATCATTTATAAAACCTTCAGTGTAAATGAGACCTTAATCAACCTCTTTACATTTTGTATGATTTAAATTGTTAGCATATGTCAGTTCCACAAGGGAGCACCTTTGGAATTTTGTCACCTGGCATTTGTTGACGTTGCTTAATATATTCTAGGTCCTTTCAAAAGAGAGAGAAATTCAGAAAACCAGAGAAATAAAAGAAGACTTCAGCTCTAGAATCCATGACATCTCTGAGAAACTCAAAGCAATCTCTGCTAAATTCAAGGAAAAATCTCCTGATGTTGATCATGCCAAAGAAGAGGTCAAGGTGGGTTAACTTCTTTTTGCTTGGTCTTACTGTGAATGTGTAGTTGATACAGTTGGCTTAGAAAATCTGAAGTTTTATCATCATTCAAGACTATTAGATGTTGTCAGGTTATAAAATGATACACGTTTCATTTGTTTTCTCAGAGCCTGGCTGAGGATTTGGACTGTTGTGGTCATACCCTCTCAGAACTGGATGCTGCCGTACAAGAGTTTGGCCGCAGAAACCCCCTGCTGGCCAAACAGCTTGGTGACGCCATCAGCAAGTTATCAGAGCTCCATCACCACACAACACGGCTAGCAGACTGCAGGAACAACTGGCTCAAAAAGGTTTGCCTTTTCAGGTCTCATATTCACTCGTGTTATTTTATGCTACAACATTCATAAACTGCAACACAGTCACGCAGGTTGGCTTATTTATGCGTTTGTGTTGTGCTTTAACCATATGGCCTCTCTCTTATCGTGGCTCCTCAGGCTGTCTGCTATTTAGATGAGTATAATGAGATGCTGGACTTCATTGTGAGGTGGTCGGAGAAAGCCAAAAGCCTTGTGAGGGCAAACATCATCTGGAACTCCTCTGTTCATTTGCAAGAGCAGATACGAATGTATCAGGTGAGTTGGGTGTCCAGGTAGGCATCCTCATGGGTTCTATTGTGATATTCAGCTACAGACATTTTGCTTTTTTAAGAAGGCAAAGCCTCCATATTATTTAGAGAACATAAAAAGGAAATGGATTTTTACACGTACACAAGGAGAGGCACATGTTTGCAAGGAACGAACCGTCTCTTTACACCAGAGATCACGCTACAGATACCTTTTATTAACTGCCTTGTTGCCCTGTGCTTAGGCTGTCCTTCGTGAGTCTCGGGAGCTCCATGGAGACCTGGAATCAATGGCAGAGAAAGTGGAGCTTCTGTCTGAGGTGCTACAGGTCGAGTCTATGAGCCAGCAGGTTTGTGAACTCAGTCGACACACTGAGGAGCTTCAGCAAAGCATCAAGACACGGCTGCAGAGCTTGGAGGATGCAAATAAGGTAGAGGGAAAAAGATCTCTTATCTGTTTGACATGTTTGCATTATTTATGAATTTCACTCTTTTCCTGTGCTCATTATAACGTATTTGACCAGTAGAATTTCCCTGAAGGAGACTTGTAGCTCATACCTTGTGATAAATATACTGTATAATGGACTCATATATGATATGTCCTCAGAGCATGGAAGCCCTGGAGTATGAAGTTAAGGCCCTACATGTTGCTCTGGAACAAGTCCAAGCCACACTGACCTCACCAGAGTTGGCACACCAGAGCCTCAAAGAGCAGCTGGCTCAGAGACAGGTAACCACACCACATTAAAATAATCCATGATATGTCCTGTAATTTGACATAAAGCACCTTGGATGCTTATTTTGCACATTGTAGCTTGTTTCACACAATGTAAGCTTTCCCTGTTTTTGCAGCGTCTGTTGGCAGATATGGAGAGCTTCAAGCAGCAGGTGCAGGCAGTGCAGCTGTGTCAGAGTGCTCTGCAGGTTCCAGAGGAGGTGATGCCCAACCTTGCCATCTGTCGCACAGCGCTGCGTCTGCAGCAAGAAGCCAGTCAGTTGCAGCACGTGGCTATTCAGCAATGCAACATCCTACAGGTACGTCAATATTTTTGTTAATCCTGCACTTTTTTCCTGCAAATTTTAAGATGTTGAGACCACAAGCAAAGAAAATCAATACACAAAATGTTTTAGGTGAAAGTCACCAAAAGAAGTTTTGAACTGGTCATCTGACATAGCAATTTCATGTTTTTATCTAGGAGGCAATGGTGCAGTATGAGCAATATGAACAGGAAGTGAGAGACCTACAGGGGCTGATAGAGGAAGCACACCGTGTGATTCAGGACCGACCGATCCCTTCAAGCAACATCCAGGAGCTGCAGGCCCAGATCCTTCATCATGAAGTACAATACATTAATTGACTCACTTAACCCACCTTTCCTGTATAGGGAAGGAAGGAACCCTTGTCAGGTCATCAGTGTAATACAGGCACAACAAATAAAGTGCTACATGCTTGCATTGGAAATGCATACAACCAAGAACTTAATGTTAACTGAACGCACAAATTTTTAGCATCAAATCAACGTGGCACACTAAATGCAGAACCACTGCTCTGCAACAGCTGTATTTATGCAACTAATTCAATGCAATCCCCATTTCTACTTCTGACAGTCTTTGTACTGCACTGTTATAGGTGAAATGTCCTCAAAACTGCATAATAAGTTGTACATTTTTGAATTTTTGAATAGGAACTGGCCCAGAAGATCAAAGGTTACCAAGAGCAGATCGCTTCACTAAACTCAAAATGTAAGATGCTGGCAGTGAAAGCCAAGCATGCCACCATGCTGCTGACAGTGACTGATGTGGAGGGATTGCCTGAGGGGCTGCAGGACATGGATGAGGAGAAATCCAAGAAATCTTCAGCACAAGCTGTTATGGTAAGAGAACAAAATACAGTATACCACATAACATAGCGATTCTGATGAAGTTTGCATTTTTAGTGATGCCGCTGCCTAATAAATGAACCTCTTGAATCATTCTGCTGTTTCTGACTTTAGCTTAAGAGTTCAAAAGAGTTTTATTTCTTTCCTGCTTTTCTTCTAACATATGTGATTTTGTAAGGTGCACTGTGGCACTTTCTTCTAAAAAAATCATTGCATATGATTAATCTTTCCCACTCCACCTTGCACGTTTCTTGCATGGCGTATCAGATGACGGCTGGTCGCTGTCACACCCTCCTGTCTCCTGTGACTGAGGAGTCTGGGGAGGAGGGCACAAACAGTGAGGTCTCTTCTCCTCCTGTCTGTCGCTCTCCTTCTCCTATCTATCATACTGAAGCCACTATAACCAAGGTACCTGTATCTACCTTCTCTCTTCCTTTTGATAGCTCTCTTCCCCAGTCATTCTAGTCTTTCAGCAACATTGCACACCCGTGTGAATTTTCTTCTGTAGTCTTTCCTGCGTTAACTGTCCAGTTAAACAAAACACCTTCAATTAATATATGCAATTAATAAATGAAGACGGCAAAAACATACCAAGAAGAGTAATAATCCACTTCTATTCCCCACCTGCTGACTGCATCATGACTAACGATGAATTTGGAGCTTTATAGAAGTATTTCTTTTTTTTTTTGTTTGCTTTGCCATCCGTTTCATAACTAATTTGTCTTAATTGCTGAATGGCACTGTTTGAATGTTTTTACAGATGGGAAGAGGAACACTCACAAGAGCTCCAATACAAGAGTTATATGACCCGACATTTGAGTCTGTGGCCAACTTAGATGACTTGCAGCGCTCATGGGAGACATTAAAGAATGTGGTATGTGAATAATACAAGATGTCAGTTTGGTGGTTTATTGATTCTCACTGACTGTTGTCATGTTTTCAGGCTTAGCGCTTTTACATTGTCCAATTGGTCCATTAACAGATCAGCGAGAAGCAGAGGTCTCTGTATGAAGCTCTGGAAAAGCAACAGCATTACCAGGGTTCACTCCAGTCAATCTCCTCTAAAATGGAGGCTCTTGAGGCCAAACTAAGTGAACCTGTGGAGGCAGATAAAAGCCCAGACAGCCACATTAAGGCACATGAGGTGAGTCAGTACAGTACAATAAAGGTCTTGAGTAGTTTGATGGGGAGAGAGGTTTTGCATTGATAGTGTAGAGAGTTGCCACACTTCTCCAATAATGTAAGAACTCATGGTAATGCAAGGGTATACATTACTTTCCGAACTGTCAAATATAGAAAACAATATTTTGCTAATAATGCAACTCTGTGGAAAATATATTTTGTGCCCCTCTTGTCACTTTGTTTTGCATTTAAGATATCAAAATTTACAGTAAAACATTATTTGTCTTCAACACACTAACTGTAAACTGTTGATTAAATAGGGAATGACTGCTATATCTATAATATCCAAATTTGGAATTTGTGATATACATACAGTCACTGTATCTACATACATATAAAAGATGATACTTCCCTTTGACCAACATAGAAGTTAAATTAAAGTCACTAAATATGCAGTATGCAACACCTATAGCAATGTTGTCCTCTCCAGGGTCTGACAGACGAGATTCAGAGTGCGCAGGAGGAAATAAACAGGCTGCAGACAAGCTTCACAGAGGATCTGGCCTCGGATGCTGTGGACGCAGACATGGCTGACCAGCTGGCCATGCACTCCTCTCTCGCTGTGTTAGCTGAGAGGATGGCCACCATCCACATGAAGGCCACGGGGAAACAGCAGCTATTGGAGGTATTCTTTGTGAAGACTGTGAAAGCACATTATTACTTATAGTAGTGCTTTATTGAAGAATTATTTTTAGGTGTTGCATTACTGTATTAATAAATTTGATAAGTAAAATGTGATGTGCTCTGCTAATCAGGAGCGCGTTAGTGACCGTCTGGAAGGTCAACGTCAGGAACAGGCCATACAGCTCTATCACACCCAGGCAGATGAACTGGACCAGTGGTTGACAGGAAAGCGTAGTGCTGTAACCTCAATCCTTGAACTTGAACCTCTAGAGGAGACAGATATGGAGGATCAGCTTGCTAAATGTCAGGTAAGAGCTCCCCCTGCTGTTCATTCAGAGTAATTGATGCAAACATGTTAATAGGAATTATTATATGAATCAATGTATGAATATGAATATGAGGTTACTTAATAATATATTATGTCATAGCAAATTGTCAGGAGTACTGTGTACTGGAGTGTTAGTTTCTAGGTTCTCAGTTATTGTCTTTGGTCAGCACACTGTTGCAAATTTGACAGTGGATTATTTACATCCATCTTATACTTCAATATTTTGTTTCCCTTATCACATGTGGATCATCCCAGGAGGGCAGGAACCTTTCAGTGGGTAAACAAGAGCATTAGAGGAGTTCAGATGGCTCGACTGCTAAGTGACTGTAGCACTAGTCTTAAGAAGATTATGCAGATATGTCTGTGTGACAGGTGCCTGTTAGCAGCATAGGGCGGAGTTTTCGGGGGTTTGTGGCTTTCAGACGATTAGTGCATTCGGCTGTTGGGATTGGTTGGTTACAAAGCTGCTAGAATATCCAAGTAGGGGAATCCTAGAGGGCGGGCGAGGGTAAGGTGGGAGGGAAGGGCAGTTACTCTTTGCCTTCGGAAAACCTGCTGAAGCAATCGAACGCAGAGTAGTGGCAGTGCTATTAGAAAACAAATGTTTCTTCAAACATTGCAACAGCATTCACTAATGGGCATTGTTAATTGCTCTGGACTTACAATGGTGATGTGTACAGGAGAATTATTTTTGAACTTGAGTGTGAGCATGTATGCTTCAGAGCATGTAGCATGAAGGATTAGTGCTAATATGTTGCACGGGAGGCGAGGCCGGAGAGGTGGGCCAAGGATGAAAGCAGAGGGAGAGCTGTCCCTATCCTGTGGCTGGGGAAGGTTGCTGGCGTAGGGGCCCCGTCGGTGGCGAGACATCATGTTTGAACTGGCCTCTCTCCTCCTGCTACTGCAGAACATGCTGCTGGAGATTGAAGAGAAGGTGCTGTCCCTGTCAGAGCTGTCCATGCACAGTGAGAACCTGCTGCTGGAGGGTCGGACAGAGACCAGAGAGGAAACTGAGCAGTTGGCCCAGAAGTTACACACATTGAAGGGTGGCCTGTTGGCCCTGCAGAGGATGCTACAAGATAAGCAGATTAACATCCAGGTGAGGTGGCAACATGCTTTAAATGACATACACTAATGTGCTTTTCACAGTACAGCATGGTATTGGGTTCAGTGACCACTGTGAGCACCTTGCTCGCAATATAGATAACATTTTCCTACATCACATGTGACTTTTTCTTTCCAACTGCACCATGAACATTTTCATACTCTGACTGGCACCACCATATTCATCAGAGCATGATAATACATTGGGCTGACCTAAGTGTGTAGTCCATTTGATATCTGTCTACTGGCCAAACATAACAAAGGATGAAAGGCCAGCTAAGAGAATATTGAATGTTTGTCCTGAATCACCTACGTGGCACCTCTTTGCTTTAGCATTTCTTTACACTTGCTGACAAATTTGACAGACTTGTGAATCAAACTTAATTAATTTCTGTGTTTGATGGTCCTGCTTCCTTGCTGGTGTGTGTTTCTTAAATGTTTATATAATACATTTGTCTGCTCCTACAGGGCTCTCTGCAGGAGCAGGAGGACAGTGACTCAGACTCCACCCTCTCTCAGAGTCCCAGTGTGCAGGACTGGCTGGCCCAGGCCCGGACCACACGTTCCCAACAACACCAGGACAGTCTGCAGAGACAGAGGGTACATTTTCACATACATATTACCATATTGATCAAATATAAATACCATTGTGCAACCACCACAGTAATTCAGAAGCTGTGGTAAAACTATTTCTATTTCATGAAATGAATTGGCTTTATTATACAAACTCCAATCTAACTGTTTCACATGTTTGCTTTTTAGGAACTGGAGGAGCAGCTCGCGGAACAGAAAAAGTTGCTCCAGTCAGTTGCTAGCAGAGGAGAGGAGATCCTCATCCAGCAGGCCTCACCCAACTGTGCCAGGTGTTTTACATACTATTGAACCATACCTACTATAACTCATATCAAACAGTAAAATGATGAGCTAATTTAAGTAAAGATTCCTGTACCAGATTATAAATGAAACATGAATTTGTTTATGTTTCCTTTCTGTCACCGTGCAGTACAACGGAGCCATTTACAGCAGCAGCTTTAGTTGAGATGGAATCTCAGGCGTCTCGAGAGCAGATGAGGCAGAGATGGGAGAGCCTGAGACTAGAGCTCAAAACTAAACTGCAACTCCTGCAGAAAACCCTGGAGCAGGACCACAAACAGCCGGTACAAAACCCTGTTGTATTTTTATTGTTGGCGTAAACTAGTAGCAGAGGTGAAGGGTATTGACGTTGTTCTTGTTGATGTTCTTTTGGCAGGTATTTTCCAGAGCTTCTCGTGTGACCACAGCTGGATCACTGTTTAAAGGAGAAACACAGGCTGACAAATCCTCACTAAAGTCTCTGTATGATGGCTTCAGACAAGCAATAGAGAACATGACTGCTCAGGTTTGACTATGTCTTACATTACTGTACATCCGAATCTATTACATTGCGACATTACATTTCATTGTTCAATATGTGTCAACGGAAATTTGCAACACTCTTGTGTGCACATAGCCCAGCGGTGGTGAGACACAGGTGCCGCAGATGGAACAGCAGCTCTACGCAGCTGTGTCATCCACCTCCTCCTGGCTGGATGGCGTGGAGAACAACGTCTTCTCTGGCTCAGTGCTGCTGGCTGAAAACGCAGAGACTCAGCTACAAAAGCAGGAGGTACAGTCGGGCTTATTTTTGCTCCATTCATTTGAAAGTTCTAGATTTCTACAAGACATTGATTACTGATATAGTACGTAGCTGAGTTTTAAAAAGGATTTTGGATTGGTAATAACAGTGACTATAAAAAGATACAACTGTGTTTACATTTATCTACACTATGGATGAAATCTTGTCATTTTAATCTTTCCAAACTGACCTGAACTTTTCTCCAGACCTTAGAAAACGATGTGAGGCATGTCACAGAGGACGTGAAGCTCAGCCAGGCTCTGCTAACTGGAACTTCAGGGTTGAGACAAGAGGACAGAGCACTGCTACAGGACAACCTTGACTGCCTGAAAGAGAGATTAGGAGCTCTGGGTTGTGCTCTGGGGCAACGCTGTGACCACATGAGGACCAGAACACATGAGCTCACAGCCTACCAGGTTTGCATGATATTTTGTATTTGTTGCAGTATTATATCCATCACAAACCCATGCACCTAAATATAAATCGTCTATAAATTGCCTTTTGTTTGATACAGACTGAGTTGCAACTTCTCCAAACTGCTTTAATTGAGACCAAGTGCCAGATCCTACAGGCCTTAGCTGGAGCCATGGATAGACCAGCCTCAAAACAACTGGAGGTAATGCAAGCATTGACGTAGACATTCATGCACACACACACACACACACACACCCTGCTTGTCTCCAATGAAAGCTTACAGAGAAGAAAAATTGATTGTGAATGTAATTCATTAGCTCTGTCATTTCTCTTTTAGGTTATTGCCAGTGCAGAGGAGAGCCTGAAAGACTTTGAACAGAGGATTACGGAGCTCAAGGCCAGAGGCGCAGCACGACAGGTGGATCAGATATCAACAAACAAATTACTAAAGCTCCAGGTAATGTACATCACTGATACATTGCTCAGTCCGAAAGCCATGTAGTAAAAGCTTCTCAGTATAGGTTTTACTTATTTAAAAGTTAAATTGCTTTGTGAAATATTAAATATCATTAATAAAAGAAAAAGTTGATCAAAGTTTTAAACCTCTTATAAAAAATAAACATAGATCACTAACATTTGTTTTGGTTTATTTGAGTAGTGTCCCAAGATTATCTGAATGTTCCACTAGGAAAATGTCATGTTTCACATATGGTTACAATATAATTTTATCATTACACTACATGATCACACTTAATGAGGACTTTGTATATATATCTGTATTATTTACGTATTTATTGAGACAGTACAATTTAAGAAATTATATTGTGATAGTAATAGAAATTATATTGTTACTCTTTCAAATATCAAACAATATTCAACATGAAATTGATGGAATAACTTTACCTAAACAAAATGAAAACATAATATTCTTCTTGTGCTTTTTCAGGATTCCTATGAGGAGCTGGTGATGACGGTGGGTTCCCGGCGCAGTGGGCTGAACCAGAACATGGCTCTGAAGGAGCAGTACGAGCGTGCTCTGCAGGACCTGACTGACCTGGTGGACACAGCTAAAGACAAGATGGCTGCAGATCAGAGGATCATTGCCAGCTCTGTGGAGGAAGTCCAGAATCACCTGGACAAACATAAGGTTTGGTCACGTTGGAAGGCTAAAGGAATATTTATAATCAACAGTGTGAAACATTGAACACAAAGCTAGTGATTCTGGAGACAAACTACTGAGAGACAAATAACTCCTCAATGGTGTGTTTGCTTGTGTCTGATTGTGTTTGCTAGGAGTTTTTCCAGGGTCTGGAGTCCCATATGATTCTAACAGAAACATACTTCAGAAAAATCAGTGGCCTGATGCTTCCCAAAGAGAGTCAGGCCCTGGAGGAGACACTGGCTGAGACTCAGAGCGTCCTCAAAGAGGCACACAGTAAAGGAGTTGAGCTGGAGTGTATCCTGGAGGTGAGAGAGGAAGCACTATTTGTGTTAGCCATTATTTTTCTTTTGAAAGTGTACTAATGTACAGTAATCATAGGAAATCTGGAGATATCATTATTTGACAATATTGGTTAAAGAAAATAGTTGTCATTGTCTTGGAATAGTTATGGAAATTTGTCGGCAATCATTTATAGTGGTCCTCATCTGAGGTTTACTTGTCCGCTGCTTTTCAAATGTTGTATGTATTTTACTTTTTTTGTCAGACTTGGTGCTGCTTGGTGCAGGATTACCAGAGTTTGAACCGCCAGTTGGAGGCAGTTGAAGGAAATATCCCTACTGTTGGCCTGGTGGAGGAGACTGAAGAAAGGCTCGTGGACAGAATCTCACTGTATCAGGTACAAATTGACATCAACACAGATTTTAAGATATGGCATAATAATCCTAGATAGCCTCCTTGTTTTGATGCGATAATGTCAATAAAGTGGGAATGACCGTTTCTTGGTGTAGTTTTATTTAAGTAATTTATGCCATCTGCCCTTGCTTGTGATAGACTCTGAGCAACTTTATGTTCAGTCAATTGAGATTTAAGGACCTTCTTCAAATGCAGAATGACAGAGAGGGCGTCTCACTCACTTTCTTCACCCAAAACTTGCCGCTCCAGCTACAAATTCACTATCAATATATAATAAGATGTTGTTGTCTATCTGCTCCTCTCCTATTATCTGTAAAGGGTCTAAAGGGAAGACTGACAGAGCACCAGCACAAGCTACACCAGGTACTGGATGAGGGCAAACATCTCTTGCTGTCAGTGTATTGTCCTGCACTGGAGAATCAACTCACGCTGCTGGGGGAACAATGGCTCAACAACACCAGCAAGGTCAACAAGGAACTGCAGCGCCTGGAGGCCATCCTAAAGCACTGGACCAGGTTTAGAAACACATCAGAATCTGTTTTTAGGCATCAAATACCAATGATTTCCCACACGAAAACCATTACCTTCAAAATGGGGAGCTTAGCAATAATTAGTAAATGCACAGATATGAGTTTCACAGAATAACATTTTTAAAATGTCTTTAGCAGATGGGATTTCTGATATCAGTATCATTGCATGACATTGCCCTATGACCGAAATGTGGTTTTCCTTCAGGTATCAGAGGGAGTGTGCAGAGCTTAGCCAATGGCTGCAGTCTGCTCTGGAGCGTCTGGAGTTTTGGAATACGCAGGCTGTGTTAGTCCCACAGGACCTGGAAACTGTCAGAGACCATCTCTCTGCTTTCCTTGTGAGGCCACAGAATTGTTTGGGTTTTTTTATTTGTTTTCTTTTGTTTTAATTTTTTACCTGTATTGATCCAGAGATTCAGGTTGTGCTACAACTAGTAGACATTTACACAGACATGCATTAAACTGTTGGAGCGTTCCACAAATAAAACAGGCTCCACTGCTCGGCATGTAGTAGGTCCATATTTGTAGGGAAACTTCTAAGAAATGACAACCCACCCAACTTAGTTATACTTATTAACACTGTAAAATAGTATAAATAATGTATAATTATTACTGGAAATATTACTGTATTTTCTTTAATTGCAATAGTGTTGGTAGAAGTCGTTTTTCTGGATGTAGTAGTGCTAATAATCGTACAGTGTCATCTACAAAAAGCTCTGTATGTAGTGTCATCATACAATACACCTATGATTGCATACCAGCTGATTATTCCTGTCACTGTCTGTCTCAGGAGTTTTCAAAGGAAGTTGAAGGCAAGTCCAGCCTGAAGAGCTCAGTGGTAACCGAGGGCAACCAGCTGCTGCGTCTGAAGAAAGTGGACACAGTGGCACTGCGGTCTGATCTGGCCCGCATTGACACTCAGTGGACTGAGCTGCTCACACGCATCCCAGTGGTACAGGAGAAGCTGCATCAGGTATCGTCACATGTTCAACAGGCTTAGCTGCCCCAGAGCAAATGGGACAGGATCGTCTGCTGCTTCACTCATACAGACGTTTTCACACAAGGTTGCCCTCTAACTAGCATCATGTGCGTTTTTTCTTCCTGGATGTTAAATGTGCTGATCCAATGTGTTTATGTTTTCCTCAGATCCAAATGGAGAAGTTGGCCTCCCGTCATGCCATTTCTGAGCTGTTTAACTGGATATCATTGATGGAGAATGTCATTGAGGAGAATGAAGAAAACCTCAAGAGTGCAGTGGGGTCAAATGTGATTCAGGACTACTTGCAAAAATACAAGGTGTCTATGATGTTACATTTTGGCTATGTACATTTTTAGTATTTCATGCATTCTTACTAACCTGATTATTATGTTGATGTAATCTATGACTCTAATTATGAAGCCGTGACTGCCATTTTAATTGTGAATCTACTGCTGTTTCCTCCAATTCAGGGCTTCAGAGTAGATTTAAGCTGCAAGCAGCTGACTGTTGACTTTGTCAACCAGTCAGTGCTGCAGATCAGTGGTCAGGATGCAGAGAGCAAACGCAGTGATAAGACAGACTTTGCTGAGCGACTGGGAGCCATGAACCGGCGTTGGCAGATCCTACAAGGCCGCATCAATGAGAGGGTGAGGGAGAATAACAGTCATAGTTATTTATTACAGCAAAATCAGTATAAGGCATAGTATAATTTGTATAAAACACTGAAACACAGATCCAGTTCCTGGAGAGCCTTTTGGAGATGTGGCTGGAGTATGAGAGCAGCGTTCAGGCCCTGAAGTCCTGGATGGGAACTCAAGAAGAAAGGTTAAAGAGGAAACACCGGATAGAGGATTTGACATCCGTGCAGAATGCTCTCAAAGACTGCCAAGTAGGCTTCTCTTACTGTGCTCACACTGATTTATCAAAACATGTTATTTCCCTACATTCACTTATTATCACACCTGCACACCTGAGCTCATGTGTTATTATCATGTGAAAACTATTAACTTTTAGGAAATGGAAGAGTTGTTGAAGGAAAAAGAGAAAGAACTAGAGAGGGTGGAAGAGCAGGGCTGTGCCCTTGTCCAGAACAAGACCGATGAGGCCTGTGCTATCGTCATGGAGACGCTCCAGGGTGTCAATCACACCTGGGCTAACCTGGACCACTTGGTAAGCTCCCCTGTTCTCTTTCCACTCAATGCTTTTAATGTGGTACCACTCATTAAAATAGCTCTTCTCTGCTCTTTCCTGTTCTGTTATGGCCTTTACAATTTACCGAGTGTCACTGTGTTTTTTATTCCACCTTCAACAGATTGGGCAACTAAAAATCAGCCTGACGTCAGTGCTGGATCAGTGGAGTCTATACAAGCGGGCTTCAGAAGAGATCAATGGCTACCTGATGGAGGGAAGGTACTCTGTATCTCGTTTCCGCCTCCTCACAGGCTCCCTGGAGGCTGTTCAGCTGCAGGTGCAAAGTCTGCAGGTATGTTGGGATGAAGAGGTGTTTTATGATTTATTATACCTATCCGCTGACCTTCACTCATGCAGACAAATTAGTTTACATTGATTGCATTAGTATGTGTTTCTGAAATCTTGCGATCAAGTTGAGATTTATATTTTTCATTAGGGAAATATTTCTAAAGATTGTCTCATACACTGTTTATTCTTGATGGTGAATTAAGCACTGTATCTGTCTGTCACCTGTGAAGGATTTGCAAGGGGACCTGGAGAAACAGGAGAGCAGCCTGAGGAAGTTTGGTGCAGTGACCCACCAACTGCTGAGGGAGTGTCACCCTTCAGTGTCAGATTCTCTCAACAATGCCCTCAAAGACGTCAATGCAAGGTGATCTTGATTAAATCTAATGTTTGTATTTGATCTAATGTGTTTGTGTCATTATTATTATTTTGCTTATTCAAAGAATATAAAATATTCTTTTCATTATCTTTTATGTTGATCCACGTCATATCTGCACTCAGATGGACTGGCTTACTGGAGGAGATTGCAGAGCGTCTAAGAAGCAGCAAAGCCCTGCTTCAGCTATGGCAGCGCTACAAGCAGCTTTATGAGCAGAGCTGCAGCAGCATCCAGCTGCAGGAGGAAAAGGCAAACCAGCTCCTCAAGCTCGCCTGCAGCAAGGACATCGCTGATGAGGAAGTGTCCGACTGGATCCAAGAATGCAGCGTGAGTGAGGCCACAGCTGTGCCACTGTTGTGTGTTAATGCATGTAATGAAATGATGTTTCTTTATGGCTGCAGTGTGATTACACTGAAGAGTTAAGCTGATTTTTGATCCACCTGTGTGCCTCCCAATAGATGCATGTAGTTTTTTTTCCATGTAGGTTTTCGTTTCAAATACTCTACTCTAAATGTTATGGGTACTTTGTCTCAGGAGGTGCTCCGGTCCCAGGCTCCGGTACAGGCCTCCATGCAGGTTCTCCAAGAACTGGGAGATCAGCTGAAACAGCAGGTGGACACGTCAGCGGCATCTGCCATCCAGTCAGATCGCCTCTCTCTCACCCAACGGCTGGCTGCTGTGGAACAGGCCCTTACCAGACAACTCACCACACTGCAGGTAGTGAAAGGGATTTATGATCAACAGTTTTGACTCCAAATTGTCCACTGAAGTAGTCAGCCATCCTGTCAGAATCATTAACCACTTATGGGTTGCTGACATTTCTCTTCCACACTAGACTGGAGTTCAAGACTATGAAACCTTTAATGATCAGCTGGATTCACTGGGGTGCTGGGTAGTTGAAGCTGAGGAAGCTCTGAAGCTGCAAGATCCCAACGGCTCCACTGACCTGACAATCATCCAAGACCGCATGGAGGAGCTCAAGGTTGTTGTTTTTTTTTTTGTTTCCCTTTTGTGAGTTACATGAAAGAATACATTTTATTGATTTGTCTTGAAACTGAGGGAACGTTTCTCTCTCCTCCTCCTACAGAAGCTCATGCTGAAGTTCAGTAGTATGGCTCCTGAACTGGAGCGTCTTAATGAGCTTGGTTACCGGCTCCCTCTCAACGATTCAGAGATTAAGCGCATGCAGAACCTCAACAGGAGCTGGTCAACAGCCTCAGCACAGACCACAGAGAGATTCAGGTATGACATGTAAAAAATATATGTAAAAAGAATAATGTCCAAGATTTCCCCAAAGGGGAAATATATACTTTTCTGAAAATTAATGTTTAAATAAATGTGGCCATCCCAGTACAGTTTCAAGGCACTCAAGATTGAATTAGTTGAATAACTGAATAAATGATGTCAAAAACACTTTAGATGTACAGTAATGGCCAATGTCCTATGTGTCTGAGATGATGGAATGGGTAGGCAGTAAAAATAGGTATATTATTTCTCAATTGCTTCTTTTTCTTGTAGCAAACTCCAGTCCTTCCTGCTGCAGCAGCAGACCTTCCTGGAGAAATGTGAAACATGGATGGAGTTCTTGGACCAGACGGAAGAGAATCTGGCAGTGGAAATTTCTGGGAACTACCAGAGTTTGATGGAGCAGCAAAAAGCTCATGAGGTTCGAGTCCCTTTGAAGTAAAAGACCCTGAAACAACTGCCTTTTGAGTGAATGTATTCATTAATCATCAATGTTGTCTTCTAGTTATTCCAAGCCGAGATGTTCAGTCGGCAGCAGATCCTCCACTCTATTATCTGTGATGGACAGAGGATGTTGGAGCAGGGTCAGGTAGATGACAGGTAAAATCACATGTTAGTCATTACTTCACCCACCATTTAATATGTTGTACAATGTCACTATGAGTTTGCTAGACGTAGTAAATTCATTGTTCTTTGTTTACCACAAAAGTCTTCCTTTGATAATTATATTACTTCCCCCTCCTTCAGAGATGAGTTCAACCTGAAGTTGGCTCTCCTGAGTAACCAATGGCAGGGCGTAGTGCGCCGTGCTCAACAGAGGCGGGGCATCATTGACAGTCTTATTCGCCAGTGGCAGCGGTACAGAGAAATGGTGGAGAAGCTGCGCAAATGGCTGGTGGAGATCTCCCACCCTGCAGAAGCCCTTCAGGCAGGGACTACAGTGCCTCTGCAACAAGCCCGCTCCATGCTGGACGCTATCCAGGTACATAATGTAAAAACTTAGAGTGCACATCTCAGATTTATACAGATGGTGCTGGACAGAAAGACACACATTTTGTGTTTAGTCCACCCACTAATCTCTCCAAAACAGGCAGAAATTCCTCAAACTGATGTTTCAGTCCCAATGGATAGAGATTATCATGTCTGTAGCTTAATAATTAAGAATTATTTTATCTGAGTGATTGTGCTTTCTGGTTCAGCTGAAGGAAAAGGTTCTGCAGCGTCAGCAGGGCAGCTACATCCTGACAGTGGAGGCTGGCAGACAACTGCTCCTTTCGGCTGATAGCCGGGCGGAGGTGACCCTGCAGGCAGAGCTTACTGAGATCCAGGAGCGATGGAAACATGCCAGCATCTGCCTGGACGAACAGAAGAAAGAGCTTGCCACCTTGTTAAAGGTAAACCAGACTAATTGCCAGTTTGTATGCTTTTTTTTTTTTTTCTAAAATTCCACCAAGAGGCACAACCAGCTTTTACCTGTGGTTTAAATAGGAAATGCCAAACAAGTCATAACAGAAAAATTAATTGACAAATAAGTATTATTTTGCTGTTTAACTCCAAGTTATATAGTACTGATGCAGTTGCAACCATTGCTTGTGTCATGTTATATCATACAGGACTGGGAGAGGTGTGAGAGAGGTATTGGTGGATCACTAGAAAAACTTCGAGCCTTCAAACGGCAGCTCTCTCAGCCTCTTCCTGATCACCACGAGGATCTGCAAGCTGAGCAGATGCGCTGCAAGGTAACAGCCTCTAGGCCTTTTCAGTTATTTCAGAAGATGGAAATTCTAACCAAAGGAAATTTTTTATACCAATAACACAAGGCTGAAAATGCTTTAGGGCCCTTCACCTAAAATGTGTAGAATAGTGCAGAGTTTTTTAAATAAATTGCGTCATCTGTTGAGCTGACAGTAAAATATATTTATTTGACACTGTTGTTTAGGTTAAGATGTGTTGGTAAAGGTTCTGTCTGCAAGATTTACAAGTGAGTGTTTGAATATTACTTTTATTTCAATAACAGGATCTGGAGAATACATTTGATGGCTGGACTGGGGATCTGGCCCACCTGACTGTGCTGCGAGAGTCCCTGTCTTGCTACATCAGTGCTGAGGACCTATCTGTCCTGCAGGAGCGAATCGAGCTGCTGCATCGACAATGGGACGAAATCTGCCACCAGGTACGGTGCACCACACAGAACCTGTGCATACCTGATTTTATAAACATACGATATATTGCATATCTGATAAGCTACTGGAGCATTATTCAAATAAAACTATGGACAATTGCTTCATAGCCATGCCCTGCATAGCACAGTATTAACAAGTAACATTGTAACACTCATCGATGTCGCTATCTGATACACTTGTCACGTCTCTGCAGTTCCTTGAGATACCAAATGGTGGTGCTGCTATCAAACTAAATTATAAGACTACTTATGCTTTGGTCTGGATGGTGTCAGTTAGCCAACATCAGATACAACTTACCATTATATGGATAAAAGATGGATTATGTATGTGACTAGTGAGATTTAGAAATGCAACTGAATATTATGGAAGGAGAATGTTCACACAGACTTTCAATTCATAGTATAACAGGAAGATAAAAAAAGTTTAAGAAAAAAGCATTTCCACTGGGGTTTTTCTCACATTCACGGTTTCGAAAAAGCTGTAAGCTAGGAATACTAGATATAGTCTGCGCTGTTCCTCAGATGAGTTAACTGTAACTCAAATCAGCATTTCACTATAAAATTTTTAAAAGGAACTTTCCTGTCTGCAGCAGCTGCTTAGGCGTGCGTGCAAGGTGAAACCTCAAGCTCAAAATTTTTTATGAGTTGCATCCTGTGCAGAGTAGACAAAATACGCACACAGGAAACACACAGAAGCACACACTCGTGGTTGATGCAAATGAATCAGTCATGGTGCAGTGATCTCTACTGAGGCTTTTTGACATGAATGTGCTTTTGTTTAACATTGACTGGCTGACTGTTTTATGCACTTTGCGCAGTGATGCACTTAACTGAATATATACTGCTGTGCTTCTGCAGCTGTCACTGCGCAGGCAGCAGGTGAGTGAGAAGCTGAACGAGTGGACCGTATTCAACGAAAAATACAAGGAGCTCTGCGAGTGGCTCACCAACATGGAGAGCAAGGTTTCCCAAAATGGAGACATCAGCATTGAGGAGATGATCGAGAAGCTCCGCAAGGTAAACAGAAATATGTTGAGTCAGCATCTCAGATATATGTAACATTTACTCGTTTGCATTTGGAACCAGTACAGTTTGTTGTTTTTAAAAGTGCATTTCTCTTAATTTTCTTTATGCCCTCTTTAAACATTTGAGTGAACTACACTCAGTGATGCACAAGTCATTCATCCTTGTTACAACTGTTGCCTTAAAAATTTAAATCACACCCTGCTACTACCACTGCTAGTGACAAGGAGATGGATATGCTGCTGCTGAGGAAGGAGATTATTGTTCGTTAGTATACTTCTGTATAATATGATTGTGCTGTACCGGCTCAAATTAGTTTTTTCAATGATTTTTTTAAAATCTCGTATATTTCCTGTTTGCAACTTGCATAGTCATCAGTCATGAACATAGTCAGACACATTCGTGGTTCCTTTGTTTTCTTTCCGTTCCAACTAAAAAATCCTAAACTTTTTAAATTTCCTTTACACATTGGTTATGTTGCATTGTATCTCAGGACTACCAGGAGGAGATCACTGTGTCTGAGGAGAACAAGCTGCAGCTGCACCACCTGGGAGAGCGCCTGACCAGAGCCAGTCACAAGAGCAAAGCAGCTGAAATCGAACAAAAACTCAACAAAGTCAGCGACCGCTGGCAGCACCTCCTGGATCTCATTGGAGCCAGGTGAAAAGTTGCACCTGAGTAGCTTAAATAGTCCTGTAATTTGTTCCATCACATGCAGGATAAGATAAAAAATGTGCCATGCTGTTTCCATCTCTTGCTACAGTATCTTGCATTAGATTGTGCTGACCGAGTTTAATGAATTGTGTTAACAGAGTGAAGAAGCTGAGAGAGACTCTGGTGGCTGTGCAGCAGCTGGATAAGAATATGAGCAGCCTTCGTTCCTGGCTGGCCCACATTGAGACCGAGCTGTCGAAACCCATCGCCTACGACTCCTGTGACTTCCAGGAGATTCAGAGGAAGCTCGATCTGCAGCAGGTAACATAATGTACAGCACAGTGTGCAAAATAAGTACACTACTACATTGTAGATTTTATTATAGCCTATTATTGTAGCAAGTCACTGTTAACCTGCAAACTAAAACTAGCACTAAGCAGTTTCACTAGTTTTTGACCCCAAATGTTGGCAAAGAGGTAATGAATTGTACTAAGTTTCCTTTTACTCCTCTCTTCTTTTTCTTCAAATAGAGAAGAATTTATGTGCTGTTTATATGTGGAACTGCACTTGTTCTGGGCCAGGTTGGTTACAATGGCAATAATAAATGAAACAGAGACATGCAGGCCTGAAATGTAGATTCTAAACATTTTAATTTCAAAGCTAAATCAAGAACCTTTTGTGAATTAATTATATTTTTGTGGTCTTTTAATAACATATTAGCTATTAATCATTACTGGAAACAGCATCCTTGTATTAATCTATGGTGTCATTTTTGATTAGATCAACTAAGCGAATGTCATTGTTTTTATTTTACGTTATTTCCCTCTGTCTCTCCCTCCCTCCCTCCCTTATTTTTACATACACTTATCATCATACTCTCTGTTTCTCTCTTCTCTTTTCTCACCACTCAGGAGCTTCAGCGTGACATAGAGAAGCACAGTACAGGAGTGGCGTCTGTACTGAACCTGTGTGAGGTGCTTCTACACGACTGTGACGCCTGCGCCACCGATACAGAGTGCGACTCCATCCAGCAGGCAACTCGTACCCTTGATCGCCGATGGAGGAGCATCTGTGCCTTGTCCATGGAGAGGAGACTCAAGTAAGATGTCAGATGTTGGATGAGTTATTACTGTATACGAATATTACGTTTTTAACCAATAATTTTCCTCTGTTAGGATTGAGGAGACGTGGCGTTTATGGCAGAAATTCCTAGATGATTTTGCACGATTTGAGGAGTGGCTGGCCACTTCAGAAAAGACTGCTGCTCTGCCCAACTCCTCTGGGGTGCTGTACACTGTAGCCAAGGAGGAACTTAAGAAATTTGAGGTATTGCAAAAGTTTTCTGTGTAAACTATTAGATACTTAAACTGAGACAGGACACAGAACAAATAAAATTTTCATGAACAAGATAGATGCTGCTGTTGATTATTACCATATTAATACAATGATTTGTGTCTGTAGGCCTTCCAGAGGCAAGTCCACGAAAGCCTAACCCAACTGGAGTTAATCAATAAGCAATACCGCCGCCTGGCCAGAGAAAACCGCACTGACACGTCCTGTCGTCTGAGGGAGATGGCTCAGGATGCCAATCAGCGATGGGACAACCTGCAGAAGAGGGTGGCATCAATCCTCCGCAGGCTTAAGGTACATATGTTATTACATGCATGACTTTTTATGTAAGATAGAGGCATCTGTGTGTTCTGCCTGTTGCTGTAAATCTGTGACTACTGATGTTTAATATGCTACATACATTGTACTTGCACTGTGCACGCGTGTAGGTCATTCTAACAGCAGCATCTCTTTTTAAAATAAAGCACTTTATTAGTCAGAGAGAGGAGTTTGAGACCGCCAGAGACGGCATCTTGGTGTGGCTGACAGAGATGGACCTGCAGCTGACCAACATCGAACATTTCTCTGAGTGCGACATTCAGGCAAAAATCAAACAACTCAGGGTAGGTTTATCCCAATATTTCAGACCCACATGGTCTGAAAAGTATTTGCAAAGCATACTTACTCATTTTCTTACTTTGTATTGACAACAAGATATGTACTTTCTACAGCAGAAATCAGTAAATTGTTGATGTATTGAGAAAGAATTTCTAGCTCTTGGAAAACTGTGGAAAGACTTTGTGAAGAGCAGCTAGACTGACAATGCATAATTAATATTGCAAGACGACTATCACACAAGTCATACTGAACATTAGAATTATTAAATGAAATCAGGAAATGAGCATCTGGAAAAGGTTGTGCATTTTGAAATTGAAATTGTGAAAGAACCTTGTGTTTAGCATGAAAAACAAAATTACTGAGGACTTGTTTATCCGTGCTCTTCCTCTTCCGGTCTCATAGTCTTTCCAACAGGAGATCTCTCTCACTAGAGCCAAGATCGAGCACATCTTCCACCAGGGAGAGGTGCTGATAGAGAAGAGCGAGCCTCTGGATGCTGCCGTCATCGAGGAGGAGCTGGAAGAGCTGCAGCGCTACTGTCAGGAAGTGTTTGGTCGAGTGGAGCGCTACTACAAAAAACTCATTCGGCTTCCTGTAAGACCTGTGATTGAGAGCGTAGCAAAAATAAAAAAGATAAACATCATTTTTTTTTTATTAACCTATCATTTTACAGTCTACTGTGGCTTGATTCCAGGCACCAAATAGGGCTCTAAATGTCATCTTTTCAACACTCCAATCCTCAGCTTGCAGACGATGATACAGAAGTGTCATTCTCGGACCGCGAGCTGGAGCTGGACGAGCCTGGTGATTTGTCCAGCCTACCGTGGAACGAGCGTTTCGGGGATGGCTTCCTGTCACCCCTGCCCTCCTCCGGCCGCTCATGCTCCCTGGCGGCCCAGCTCCGGAACGAACGCTCGGGCAGGGACACCCCAGCCAGCGTGGACTCCATTCCCCTTGAGTGGGACCATGACTACGACCTGAGCCGCGGCCTGGAGAGCGCCAGCAGGGCCCTGAGAGAGCAGGAGAGTGAGGAGGGAGACTTCCTCCAGAGGCCTGCCTCAGCCTTGACAGGTTAGGTTCCAAAAACACACACCATCCTGCTTAAAGTTAAAGTGATAATTGAATTTTTTTGAGATGTAAATGAGAAAGATTTTTTTGCCGTGTGACTCCTGAAGCCGTGTCTAGTCGCCACCCCTTGTCACAGGTTGCATAAGTCTTTGAGTTGGCTTGAAGAGGTAAAATGATCCAGTATTTCACAAGAACGAAGCACAGATCAGAGAAAAGTCCTGTGAACGTTGCATCAGTCCATCTGACGCTGTGCGTGCGCAAGACACTAAATACCAAACAGCAAACTCTTATCTCCTCTCTGGGGAGAGCAGAGATGCCTACAGGGAATGAATGTTAGCAAGACTAGGTAACTGGAGATAACTGGTACGAAAAGAATATCTTAGAAAAATCACATATATCATCAGTTGTCAGACAACCCCCTAACTCCTCTAAAATACAATTAACTCTGTTGAGGGACTTGGATTTGATTATTCAGGAACAGTTTCTTATAGTAGACATTTAAAACCTCTCTTAAACTGTACAAAGGTAAAAACACAAAAACACATTTTCCTCAGGTCATCTTTTTGGTTTCAGCCATAGTTTCAGCCAAAGAACAAGGAGTATTTGCTAATACTTAAAATTTACATTGTTTATTTAAAAACATGTCAAGTACAGTACACTGGTCAATAACGGTGTATTTTCCTGTGACTGATCGCTTATCTGTGTGGCAAACTCCATCCACCGGGTGGTGCATCAAACAAGGTTAAAAACAGCAGATTAATAACAGGTTACCAGTTCATGGAGTCAAACAGTGTAATGCCCACTGCTGAATGTGTGTACTGTATAATGTTTCTTCCAGATGTAGTGATCGCAGAGAGCCCTGAGGCCTATGTTAAACTTACAGAGCAAACACTGAGGTCCTCCACTGGTAGGCAACAACAGACCCCCAGCATGCCACAAGTGTTTGGGGCCAGAAGTAACAGCTGCACTTTGAGTGATACCACACTTATAGCCTATTCACCGGCTTGTACTTTGATTTGTGTTGATTTCCTCACTTTGGGCGCACACCGTAACCGATGGCAACACTTTCTAACACTGGGGGATAGGGTAAATTCCATTTTTATGTCTGTAATCCACTGGTTCTGCCTTGGTGTCTAATTTGGCAGAACTGAAATGGAATTCAGCCTAACCCTTCTTTCTAACTGGCTTTCGTACTTTTGTTTGCAGTGTGCTGTGTAGCTAACGCCTTTGGATTTTTTTGATGTGCATTTGGTGTTTCAGATAAAGCATGTTTTGTTGTCACAATGAACAAGTCTGAACTTCTTGCTGAAGGAATTGCAGATTTGTTTGAAAGTAAAGTTTTCATGGGCTCCGTTCATATAGAGACACGTCGTGAAGGAAATTTGCCTTTAATCTCTGTTTTTTTTGAACGAAGGATGCGACACCTAATGCAAGCAGCAAAGGAGAGCAGTGCGACGAGGCTGTTTTTTTGTCACAGAGTGTGTGAATTGGAAAAAAGTTAAACGCTTTACGACACGCAGCAGCGATCACTTGGCAAACTGTGACATTCACCATGAGTGAGTGGTCGTGAAACCAATCTGCACCCCTGTCTACTTATTTCAACGCCACGTGTCGCGCTTCTCTGGCTGAACGGGGCCTTAGCTCTTCTTGGGCATAAAGCATATTTCAAGTAACCATTATGATCGAATATTTGATCATAATCTGCAAAGATGACCCGACGATGTTGTGTCTGCAGGGGAGGCTGCCTCCACGGACTCACACAGTCACTCTCTGGATGCCAGCCGTTTCCAGTTGCAACAAATGGACAGCAGCCGCAGTCGCACGCCCACAAGCACAGAACTGGACGCCTCGTACATGGGATATGTATGTGTTGCTCCTATAGCTAAATGAAGGCTGTAACCCATACCATAAGATCTTTCTTTGCACCGAACTGCACATAAAGTGATAATTCATTCTGTTTTGTCTATTTATGTGCAATGTAACAGCCAACACACTGTCCTAAAAAACTAATGTTTATGTTTTTAAACAATGTCCAGCCATATTTTGTTAGCTTACTACCAGTCAATGGTATGACTTTCACCTTTGTAATACTCTCTTGATTATCCAGTTTAAAAATCTTTGTCATAAGGTTGAAATGTGTGTCCTATCCTGCAATATACAGGATAATATTATCTGCTTACACTGCTTGATTGTACTATACAATATAGTACGAAATAGTACCTGTAGCCTAATATACATTCGATCTGTAGATGCGGCTGTTGGGTGAGTGTCGGGGCAGTATTGACACAGTTAAGAGGATGGGTGTTGAGCTGAAGGAGGAGGACGATGCGGCGTCTGGACTGGCAGATCCCAGCAGCTCAGAGTCCCAGACATCAGGTAATACTACACTACTACCTGTCCTGCATGCACGACTCCTACAGTACCATACATTTAAATGAATGCATATGAAAGGAAACGGTGGTGAATTCAGCTGACATAGTGTATCTAATTTTTTCTTACACTGCAATCCAGGAGTGATTGAGCGCTGGGAGCTCCTGCAGGCTCAGGACCTCAGCAAAGAGATGCGCACAAAGCAGAACCAGCAGCAGTGGCAGCAGCTGAACTCTGACCTGAACAATATCTGGACTTGGCTGGGAGAGACGGAGGAAGAGCTGGAGCAGCAGCGGAGGCTGGACCTCAGTACGGACATCCAGACGATTGAGCAGCGCATCAAGAAGCTCAAGGTATTATTGTTTTCTTCTTGGCTATACCTTTGCATTGTATGTTTCCTGTTTTATCTTATAAATTATTTTGTCTTTTAAATGTATATAATTTTGTATATGACAGGTTTTCTTTTTTATATGGTTTTCCTTTCCTTTCTTTTTGTATAATGCAGCAATAATGCATCGCCAACAAAAGCTCAAAGTGACATGGGTGTAGTCTTCAGAAATTGTTTGACAAACTAGATCTCAGCACCAGCACTTATTATTTCCAACATGTTGGTTTAGTTGGAATTAAAAATGGTTTTATAATTATTTACCATCTCCTAATTCTATGGTGATTATTCCTGCTACTCAATTAGCTATCTGATTGATTGCAAATTTGGAAAAGGGTTCAACATAGCAACTTAATGCTTCATTGGTTTACGCACTTGAGACCATGTGCTTTTATTGGTTCCTTGTATTGTTGCCAAATTAGATTTTTTCTTTTTCTCTTTGTGACATCCTTTGTAAGTTGTAACTGTAAAATGTCAATGTTTGTCTACAGGAGCTACAGAAGGCGTATGACAAGCGCAAGGCTATTGTGCTGTCCATCAACCTGTGCAGTTCTGAGTTTGTGCAGTCAGACACGGAGGAGTCCCGAGAGCTGCAGGCCAAGCTGAAAGACATGAACAACCACTGGGACATACTGGGCAGCTCTCTGGAGGAGTGGAGGTCTTCATTACAGGAAGCTCTCATGCAGTGTCAAGTAGGTGCCAGCCATTATCTTAAATTAAAACAAGTTCAGTTCTTCTGAATGTTAATGTGAGATTGTAATTATGCATACAGTTGAATCATTACTTTCCTGATCCACGTCTGATTTAATAGGACTTCCATGAGATGAGCCATGGTCTGCTGCTCTGGTTGGAAAATATTGACCGCAGGAGGAATGAGGTGGTTCCCATTGACCCCATCCAGGACAGTGACACTCTCCATGATCATCATAAAATACTTACGGTACAAAACTATAATCCATATGGTACATTAATATTATCTATATAAATATGAGTAGGATTAGTTCAGGAGTTTAGAATAGAACAACATTTAAGTTCAACACTAACACTGTCCTATGTAATCAATACATGTTTAAAATGTTTTAGCCACGTAGCAGTCCATTGCAGCAGGTTGCTGAGTAGTAACAGTGAAGGGCTGTACTGAGATTTATTTAGACACTTTATTGAACAGTAATTGTTAATATCTTAAAGAGCATATTTAAATATGGGTGATATGCTTTTAATTATGTGTATATTACAAATGATTGCATTCAAACCTGTAAAACAAACTACATAATAGGGGTTAGATTTTTAAATCATTCATCAACTCATGAGTAAATACTAATTCAAGAGGGGTCTCCTTTAAAGTTGAATGGGCCTACAATGAGCCCAGACAAAAAATGGATGGTTTCTGTTTTAGGCAGGTGTGAAAAAATGCCGTAAACTAAGAATGCTTTCAAAAATGGAAGTGTTAATAGTTTAGCTTCATCAATTAACAAAACTATTAAAACTTCCCTTTTTGAAAGCATTCTTAGTTTACGGCATATTTTCACACCTGCCTAATCTTTTGCACACTGCTGTACATCCTTACTAAATACTGTAGATCAAAGTACTGTAACACCTATTTCAAATACAAGAGGACTGTTTGGATAACCCTAGTTCTCCTACTGCTTTTAGAATTCATGTCTCACATTCACAATCCCGACAGAAAATCCGCCAGGAGCTGCTGGACTCCCAGCTCAAAGTTGCCTCGCTTCAAGACATGTCCCTCCAGTTGCTGGTCAACTCTCAGGGCAGCGACTGCCTGGAGGCCAAGGAGAAGGTTCATGTTATTGGGAACCGCCTCAAACTGCTGCTAAAGGAAGTAACCCGAGACCTCAGAGAGCTGGCCAAGATCCTGGACATCACAAGCAGTCAACAGGTAGACCTTGTAGAGATTTTACGAACAGCCCTTTATTTTTATGTTATATTTTAGGTTTACATACAGTTGAAAAATAATATTGCTTAGATTTAATGTGGTTGTCTGAACTTAGTTAGTTTGTTAGTTTTTTGCTGAAATTTTGTGCTTCTTTCACCTTCCGATTTGTGTTATTATTTATTTTTAAATAAATGCATCATATGGTTCCCTTATATCAGGGGTCAGTATTTATTTTTCCAGCATTGTTCATTCGGAGGCCAAAGTTTATTGGGATTTACATGAGATTTGTTTTCTAAAATAAGTTAATGAAAAGTCATCTTTCATCAAGGGGCCAGATATTGTTCAGATATTGTGGCCCAGATTTAGGCCACGGGCTGCTGTATCAGACTAATGTCTGGTATTGGTCTTCATGTGCTCACTCTCTCTTTATCTAAACGTTTCCTTTGTCAGGATCTGTCATCTTGGTCGTCTGCTGATGAGCTGGACACGTCCGGTTCCCTCAGTCCTGTATCAGGAAGGAGTACACCAAGTCGGCGACGATCGGTAACGTATACACCTACCTCTGCACTTTGAGAAGCCAGGTGTTCGGTTACCCCTCTGAGACAGTGCATACACTAACTTGTGCCCCAAATGTCCCGTTTAAGGCCATATTCACCCCTGTCATCCTGAGATCTCTCCTTTCTACACTTCCACAACCTCCTTTACACTCCCTCACTCTGAATTCTGAACTTTTTCCCACTCTTCTTGCATGTGGTCTATTCCCAGAGCAAATCCTGCAAGAGAACTAGGGAATCGAGGGAACTTCCTCCTACTTTTTCTTAGATTAATTTTTCAGTTCTGTCCTAGTTGGCACTTCTTATCTTCCAGTATTCCCACATAAAAGATTTCTGTCCTACAACTGTTTTCTCCCAAAAGACCTTCCTCCAATCTCTGCTCACTCTAGTTTTGGTTTGATCTCTGTAGTGTTACTGTCGTGAAACTGCTACATTTATAAAAGCAGCACAAAACTGTGGTTTTGTGATGTAGAAAGCACGACATGATATTTGTTTCATATTTTAGGCTACAAGAATGATGAAGCAATATTGTTTGCGTCAGTATTGTTTCGATATTTACCTAAATATCAGTCCAAATAAGCATGTCACTGCTTATATTATCTGTATGTTACTAAATGTGAAATTCATGGATCACACTGCATAATTCGTAGCTTCCTATTTGCGATCAGTTTGTTGCACTCACAAGCCAAAGCACTTCAAAGTAGTCGCGCACTTTGAAAAGCCTGATTCCTTGTTATCACGGGTTACAAAATCTATCACCGTATGATTTTGTTGCTGCACTTCTTTCATTTTGGGGTTTCTTTTCATCGGTAGCTTTGTCTTGATTTGCCTGGACTGAAACATACTTTCTTTCTTTTAGGGGGGGGGGGGGGGGGGGGGGGGGGGGGGGGGGGGGGGGGGGGGGGGG
>JAVQJF010045218.1:0-25953 GCA_036023855.1 Gadopsis marmoratus | reverse complement strand
GTAGCATTCCTTTTTCAAGACAAAAGGATTTACACAAGAGTTCTCCTCTAAACCCATTACTCCTATGGGCACTTGTGTGCATGCAAATCACATTTCTGCTAGTAATTGGATTGCGACAGCTTCCGTTTTCTCTGAAGTGATTTTCTTCTGCTTGTGGTAAATGCTCTCTGTGTGCGTTGGCTTTAGTTAACACTCTAAATAGTGTTTCATTAGGCCGGGGTGGCAGAATGCTTGATTTCTTGGTTTAATTAAAGACGAGATGAGATTTTAGTGCATTTCTCTTCTGCACTCATGTGAAAAGAGAGGGTGAACAAAGCACAGGTGTCACTAATAACATTAGCGGTGGCTCGTTCCATTGAGCCGAGTTCCAATTACAGACTAATGTTGAGTGTGTGGTGGGAAAGTGACGAAACTAAGAATACTCCAAAAGATGCACGTGCACATTCAGGAGAATGCTTGCTTTTCGAGTGTGCTGTTGATGTGACAATATTATCCCACAATTCAACGCACAAAAGGAAACGGAGTCGCTGGAAAACATTCAAACTAGAAAGAGATCAAGTATTTCGCTTTTCTTTGTGAATTTGAACAGCCACAGCTTGGCTGATGTTTGTCGGTGCGTCCTTCCTGTTAGTAAAAGCTGTAGTTGATTTCTTGTAAACTGACTGCATAAGCAGTACACTGTGGCAGTATAAGTGTCACAGTGTACCGGTGCACAAACATGTGCATGGTTTATTCAGATGAAGCGGCGCAAAGCGAGTCGTATACCATTCATTAAATCACATGCACACGACACCAGGCTGCGACAACACAACCCCAAACGCCTGCACACACATCAGAGGGGTTCGTTTTAACTTGCCATTCTGACGTGAGATTATTGGGCCTCATTAATCCTGTGCTTCATGACCTCCTTCCTAACAGAGGAGGGTTAAATAAAAGTGGGTTGTACAACAAGGCAGCCTGCTATTGGTCAGCAGCACAAATTAGTGTGTCAAAGTTCACCGAAGTTGAACTTGATGCTAAAGATTTTCTTTCATGTACTTTGCCCCTCATAAGCGGATCGAGTGAGTTGAATCGATTGTGCCCCGTAAATGTTGCCGTTTTAAACGCTACTGTGACGAAAGGCACCTTTTTACACTCTGAGATCTTTGGCTGTCTGAGATGAAAGAGATGGATCACACACAGCTCTGGCAACCAAAGACAAAAAACACATGCCTTGTCTCTGCTCCCGGGTCCTTTCCCTGCCTCCGCCACTTTGCACTCCCCACGACAGATTATTCTTTCGCTGCATGCAGATGGATGAGGTTGACTTTATTCTGCCATTTACAACGTAGCTCTACTATTCACCAGGCATTGATCGCACAGTCTGACAAGCTGTCATGGCAATTCTGTAATAATCCCACTCAAAAAGATCTCTCTCAGTCCCGTGGTGCCATGGTACACAAGGCAAAGGTTAGTTTGCAATGTGCACAGGGATGAGCAGCTGTTGGCTCGGCCCTCCCATCTGTGCTGCTGTGACCTTTCATTACCTCGTGCATTTCATCAGCCTTGGTTCTCATGACAATTCACAATTTACAAGCCCTCTGTTCTCAAGACAAAGGGCCTGTAACGTCCCTGTGAGAAGTCTCTCACGGGTGCCTGTATGTGGTCACTCACTTCAACACCTGATCAACTGTTAGGCTTTCTCGCTGTAGTGGGTCGCTACCACCATACTGTTACACGCACTGAACAAGGCTCAGCACGGTCAAACATCATGCAAATGAACACGACTACATGTGCAGTGAAGGTATTCAGACATGATGATATGGGTAGCGTGAGTAATTTCACATACAGCTTTGACACAGATATTTCGTCCTGCACAGTTTGACTCACGCTATTGTTGTTGCCTTAAGCAGGACAGGGCAGGAAACCTTTATCATTCTTATTAGTACATGAAGTTGGGCAACATCATGAAATGGAGCCATTCAAAAACACCTGAGTGGGTCCAGATCAGGAGGTCCTGTTTTTCTTTTTTGACTCCGTTTTCCTGTATAGACTGTCTGGTTTGAACTGGACTCATTTCAGCACAATGTCTGTAGACCAGACCATAAAAAATCTATAACGTTAATGACAGATTTGCATACAACCCATCTCTAACACATGACTGAATGTAGTTTGCAGAGCACCGTAGACAACTTTCCTCAAGCTGACAACCAGAACCTTCCCAGAGTCCGATCTAATGAGAACTTCAGAGCACATTCACTTGACTCCATTGATTGTCTTTATTTTGCATCCACTTGATGTGGAGGCAATCCAATAGTAATTATTGGACTTGGATTGCAAGCATGCTTAAAAACGGAAAAAAAACAGTAAATGCTCCCGTCTCACAGAGCTAAGAGAGTAAGCTAATTTCTTGTTTCATTTTTTCTTAAAACTAGACCCATGGTTTTATTTTGTCACACCGTGTTTATTGTATCCCCTGTAACCAGCGAAGATCCAAAAATATTGTCGACAGACAGAAATACCCTTGTTAAGTTTAGTGCTCATTTAGGCTTATAAAGCAGACTAGTGTCTATCTATATCTCAAAGGTTTGTACTGCACATGAGAATGCTTCAGGCTAAAGACCTGGCTGTCTACACAATGTTCTCCCTTGATTGGGCAACACACCTTCTTTGCTGTGTGTGTGTGTGTGTGTGTGTGTGGTCATTTATACTCTGATGAAAGCTCCCGGGTAGTCAGTGGGATTAACATAATTGTAGTTAATTGCCAAGGAAATGGCCTGTGAGGCTCATCTGCAGCGTTCGCAAAGGGGGAAACAGATTGTCCGTCTGTGGATGCTGGAGTCAGGGGGTCTTCCCTCTCCGAGCACCGTCAAACACAATATACACACTCGCTCTACACAGCTCAGAGTGATATAATGCAATTTCCCACAGTTTAATAGACATTAATGCACGCACACATGTACACAAATGTACTGACATACATATTAACCGGCTCACACACACTTAACAGGAAACTAACAGGATCAAACCCCGTGTCTGTGATAGATTTCCAAATCGTAAGCGAAATATTGAAAGTGTCATATTTAATTATTTCATAAAAGGTTGAAATTCATTGGACAGCTATTGGAGCGGAGGTCTAAGTTCCACCCCTCACATCTTGGATTGTGTTGCAAAGCAAAACAATTCCTTTAGTCCTCTTGCAAACACACGTATGATGATTGATTCAGCCCTCGACTTCCTGCATCAGCGCTCCAGAGTTAGGAGGGGTGGGCAGGCGGCGAAATAGATTCACAGGCCTTCTGTTAACTATGAAATACCCGCTGCCAATGAAATGACCTTAAAATAAACATTAAGTTGCATTTTGGGTACTGCACTGAGGACAATGCTTCCGTTTGACAGTCACCATATTCCTACTTAAAGCTGATATTGTCAGGAACGTGGGAGGGAGGACAGAGGGACCCAGACACGGGCTGCAGGAATGAGCAGGCTTTAATGTAGATGACAACAAAAAGGCACTTACTAAAGGTAAGGCAACCGGGGAGCTGAAGAAATGACTGCAACAAAACAGAGACCAGCCACAGAAAACCAAGCAACCAAACACACTTAAATACACAGGACACTTACGAGGGGATGGACCACAGGGGAACACAGGTGAACAGGTGAAAATACTTCAGGAATCAGGGAGACACGAGGGCGGCTGAGACAGGACACAGACTCAAACACAGGAGAACCAAGGCAATAAATCACGCAATCCAGAAAGCACGAGACAGGAAACAGGAAACGGAAAACAGGAAACAATCATTCACACAAACATGAGGCGTGACAGATATAAGCTATATCTTTATATTAACAATGGATGAAAGAACTATATGTAATGTGAAAGGGCTTCTAGTGACAAACGTACAGAGAATTGTAACTCGCCTCTGCAGTTCCCCTCAGAGCGATTAGCGTCTTTTAGTTAATTATGTTGGTGTGTTGTGGGGATGAATGAGGCATAAAGATAATCTTCCCGATTGAATTTACACTGATCTTTAGAGGCAATAATCTGTCAATGTCGATATTAGCGCTTGTTATGATGCCTCAAAGTGGTTTATATATTATTTATTGTTCAGTCTGACAGTAAAGAGGCAGACAGGAAACCAGAGGAGAGATACATGTCACAGTACAAAGCACAGGTGTAAATGATAAAATGAACAATGGCTGCTTCAGTAGTTTCAGGGTTCGGTGTTGTGCATGCTGACTCTGTCACACTCGGTGCCACACAGTTTACAGCACTATATACTGTATATACATATTCCTTTTCTCTTTTTCCTACATCAGAGTAGGTGGAAGTAGTTAGTCTGCAGGTATTTTCACAGGGCAGCCTGGTGCAGTGTCGGTGCTGGTGGACGCAGGACATTTCGGGATGTTTTGGAGGTTTGCACCATCCTTGGCAACATGTCTATCCGTCCAGCGAAGGAGAGTCCCCTGTTCTCTTATCTAGACTATGGTGGCTGGACAGTAAGAAGACACTTATTGTGTGGAGAGATTTTAGCAAGAAAATCAACCTGAAACGAAAGTGAGGGGGACATGAATATGGTGTAATATTAAATGACACCGTTGGCAGATGAGAGAGGAGCCTGACGTCAGTTTCATGCTCCCACACTGTGCTGCAGACAACAGATGGACCGTGGTGAACAGACTGCAAATGTATGGTTCTCTGTACAAATGTTTCACCTGCAAATGACAATATTAGCTGCTACCCTGTTCAGAAAATTAACCATTTACAATAGAAGTCGCGCTGAGTGTGAGCATTTATTGACATCCGTCTGGTTTTTGTCTGGCTCTACATGTGGCTGCTGGATGTATGTGTGAAGTAAGGACTGGTGGGAAGAAGGTTCTTTGGGTGTCACTTAGGAAACTTTGCAGTAAGACAGATGAAGCCAGACGAGGTGAGATGGTAGCCACCGTAGGAGACTAATGAAGCTAGAGATTTATGGTGAAAAACCCTGCACATGTACATGTTTCACCTGTAATAGCGATGCACTGTCCAGAGACGTCTCCTCCCGTCCACTCTAGTCCGACTGATGACTGTCAATCACACATCAGAGGAGACGCCCAGCAGGACCACAGTTCCCTGTTTGTTGCTTCTCTGATGTGCTGTGGTGGCGTGTTGCGATAGACTGTCCCACTGAGTGTATACCAGGGCTGCAACTAACCATTATTTTGATCATTGATTTATCCGCTCATTAGTGTCTCAATTAACCATTTTGTCTATTTTCACTATACCATGCAATCCCAAACTCTGAGAGTACATATTTCACCTCATTTTCAAAAAGATCCTACTCCAGATAGCAATACAGGGAATGTAACAGTAACACTTTGCTAACTTTGACTGGTCTTTTTAAACAGTGACTGCATATATAAACACCACCAAAATGTAGTGCTGCCGGAGGATTAGTCAGAGAATTACATTGTGTGAATGTCGCCTGCTCAGAAGAAGGTGTACGTGTCCCTGCTGTTGGCTCCAGAGTGTCTCGTTGGACAAACATGCAGTTAAACTCAGCTGCTGCTGCGTCAGTTCCCCTCATTAGCTTCCTGAGATGCTTCCTCAGAGCCATCACATTTTTGGTGAGGAGGGGCCGTGTTTGTTACGTCTCTTTTGTTGTGTAGTTTAGTGAATTTCTTCGCCTTCTTCTCTGCCAGGTCATCACCAGTCATAGACGTCTGCTGTGGAAGGGTTTCCATACTCATTGTTTGCCTGGACTGAACCCTGTAAGCCTCTTGAGCTGATGGCGCACATCAATCTTCACAGTCTTGTCGATATCTTTAGCAGTCTGCCAGGCTCCCTCACCCTTTGTGCAATGTGCTGGCGCCTTGACCTCACATGCCCCGCTTTGCATAAGGTGATTCACCGTATCTGCAAAGCAAACAATCCCTCCTGATGTCAAAGGACACATCTTCTCATATGTTATTAATGACATCCTGACATCCGCTGGAGGAGGCTGCTGTTGGAAGCAGGCGTGAAACAAGACCTTGTACCCTTCCTCTTGTCTTATTTACATCATCCGTCACAGGATTTTCTTTTTACTTCTGCAGAGGACCTGTGGCCCCGCAAATAAGCTAAAAGAATGCTCGGGACTCTCATTTTATTTTTAATCCGACATCAACTTGTGTGTGAGAGCAACAGAATTAGCAGACACGGTAAAAGTTTCATGCTCGGTACAAAAACGACATCATTTAACTGACATGTAAGCGTTAATTCACCTTTAAGGGATCGTTCTGACATTTTGGGAAATGCATGTACACTAAATATGAAGCTACATTAACCTAAAGCTAATTAGCTCCATATTTAGCACAAACGCACACCAGAGTGGTTTGATCGTCTCATCTAGCACTTGGCAAGAATTGGCAATTAGACATATTCCCCAAAATGTCGGGAACTATTCCTTTTTAATATTTCACAATATCACATCAATAACTTCACTATGTGTCGGGCAGCTGGAACAACGTGTGTGTTTTTAGTGCTGTTTGGTAAATTAAACTGTTTAAGTTCAAGGAGCAACATCCCATTCATGCAGACCAGCTGCTCTCACATGTTGCACAGTCCAGGTTCAAAACACAGGGGCGACGTGCTTTTAGCGGTTTAGCTGCAGCTCTATGGAATTGCCCCAAAAACAACCACTTGTACTGGCTGGCGTGTATATTTGCTGCTTGCAATTCCTATTAGTTTTATTTATCATTTAATTTAGTTTTGTGTGTTATGCTACTTTTATTGTTGTGTGTCTGTTTCAGTTTACAAATTATATTTTATTTGCTGTTTTCACGCTGTGTACTATTATGCATTTTATTAACTGTGAAGCACTTAAGACACTTCTGTTCTATAAATGAAACCTTCTTACTTTGACCATATTAATTCTCACTATGATCTCATGTCTGCACAGCTCATTCTGTTACAGGGAACCTGGGTCCCAAACACTGTAAATCCCACAGAACAGCAGCCCGCTTTCCTCCAGAGTTTGTCTTGTTGAACCGAGTTTCTAAACCAGAAGGCAAATCCCATCACTTCCATCCAGCAATAGTTCCTCACATATCCACACACACAGTCCACAGATGCCTTGATCAAATCTGCATAAGATGGACTCCACAAGTTGAGTGTGAAAACTTGTTGCTATAAAAAACAAGTACTTTACGTACTGTATGTCATGCTCATACCTTTCACCTTGGATAAACTGTATAATATGAACTCTACTCTCTCCAAGTGTCATTTGCTTCTTTATAAGTTCTCTTTCTAATCATAATCATAAGAAATGAGTGGAGCATGTTGTTCCGCAGCTGAACCATGTCATGTGATATATAATATTACTGCGACCACCACAGAAGACTTCAGATGAACATTTAATATCCAGTTATTCACATTACAGACACTAACACTGACTACCCAGTTTGGCCCCAATTTAGCACATTGATCATACGCAGCGATAGACTTGGTTTGTGTCTCTGCCTCAGTCAAAAACAATCCATGTATATGAGGGCTATATGTGTTGTTGTAGGTACTATGTGTGTGTGGCCATCCTGCTCTACTTCCTGCCTCTGCTGGTGATGGGCTGTGCTTACCTGGTGGTGGGACTGACCCTCTGGGCCAGCGAGATCCCTGGAGACTCTTCTGACCGCTACAAGGAGCAGCTGACTGCCAAACGCAAGGTAACCTGCATTTTAGAAAGATGCCTACAGCTTTTGGATTGCCAATCATTGTAATCAGATTACTCCAGCTCCTCACATGCACCTTTTGTACGCTGCAACACTGAGCAGGACACGGCTGCAACGTTCATGTCTGCCTGCATGAAATGGTTGTCACAGCACCATGAGCCTCACTCCCAGCCCTCTCTCCTTTTATCCTCTCTTCTCTGGTGGCTTTCCAGCCTACCTGTTGTCCTTTCAGCCCACCGCCGTCTCGTCACCCTCCGTTTTCAGCTCGCCACCTTCTTTTTCAGTCATCTTCCATCGCCTGTGCTTGTCAGGTGTGTTCACGGTTTCAGTGTACAATCCTAGCGAAGGCACTTGCAGAGACTTGTCTTCCTGATTCTAGACCCCTATGATATGAGAATCCTATGAGGCTTCACACAGGCATGTGTCATTTGTTTAGTAACGTATGTCCAGCCATGCCTACACCCATGTGGGTTGGTGAGTGAGTCCACCACTTTGCTGCAGACTGAAATGGCTTTCGAGTCGATGTCTAAAGTTTCTGCTTAGCCAAGCAACGTCTTGGAATGAAGAGAGCGACAGTGGAAATAAAATGACGGGGGTTTTGTCCCAAGCCGAGCCAGCGGCACTGGAGTTTGTGCACTTTAGTTGGGGAGTTGTCTACGACCCCCAAACGCATAACTTCAATATTTTTGGGATGATTTGATTATTTTGTCAGACATTGTACGGCACTTGGAAGATAAACAGACTCAGCTTTTCTGCTAACATTCAGAAACTAAATACTTGAACGTTACATGATTGAGGGGCATGATTTCAACCTTCAATGTCAAGATTATTTCTTAATAGCTATATGTTTATTTATTCTAAGAGCAGAAATGAATGAAATCAATAATTCCTTGCCGGTCAGGCGGTAGGAGAAGCACTGGGATGTTAGCATCTAGCTTAGCTTAAGTTCAAGCTCACAGAACCTGCAGCATGGCTGTAGACTCTTGGGCTACACACTAATATGGTTTTGATTTAAAACACGTTTGCTACGTTTACACCTAGCGTCTACACTACTCCAGTGTTTTAAATGCTTCAAATGGAGACATCTGAAAATGCTGCTGACCCCGTTTTAGATTGAAAACTCAGGCATCGTGTTTTAGTGAGGACGGGCAGAGACTTTCTAAAGCGATGACGCAGACACCCACGTTCGCTTCCTGATTGGGTCTTGTCATCCACCATGTGTCCACCCCTGTCGCGTGAACCTTTCCCGGAAAAAGCAAACGACATCAGCCTTGACTGCCAGCAGTTCCTCCAACACGGAGAACGAGTTACAGCACTACAGAGCAGCCAGTCTGCTTCCTGTTTACACCTGCACGTGCACGCCCACTGCACATGAATGGCCATGTGATATGCGTTTCCTGGCGTGTACTATCAAACCCCCAGGGAGTGCACCAGGCTTTGAAGCCAGTTTGACACCGTGGCCAAATCGTGTAATTACAGCTTCCGGGTCACGCGGTGCTCACTGTCCCCGAGAGACATTTTCCCCACAGACTGACATTGTGAAAGAGACGCCTGTAAATCAGAGGATCATTTACTTTGAGGTACAACAACTGGCCAGTACGAACACTTAAGTAGCCCTTATTTAAATCACCATGTCCTAACAGTTATAAAATGCTATTCATGTCCTCCTCCTCCTCCTCATGCTTCATGCGCCGCTGAGCAGCTCTCATGGGGATGAGAGCCTCCAACGCTGTATTCAAAACGCTTATTGACTTGCAGGAATTCCTTGATCACGTTACCTGTGCAGGACACCAGTCCCCCCCCCCCCCACTCTAAAGAGGCAGCCTCACAGACCTGTCACGTCTGTCCATGTGCATTCTCTTCAACCACTCTCCGTGAGCACTGTCTGTTATTGACAGCTCTAATGACGTCCCTCTGCGCATTAGATTTCCATTTTGACAGAAAGTTCAAAGCAGCTGAGCTTCTTCTGGTTGGACAGATGTGTTGCCACTTGTTTGGCGCCATGTGTCATCATCAAAATATTTTTTAAAAGCAAGCAGGAAACCTTGCTGCTGTAACGATGTTGTGATTGATGGTTTTCTTGTACAGGTTTTACATGTGTTATATATTATTTACAGGGAAAGTATACTGTTGTACTTTTTATGACAGCTTCGTAGTGCTGATGTCTGAGATGGCTGATGTTTTGACAATAGATAACCTGTAACATCTCTTGCAATATTAAAGAAATACCAATTTGTCAGTCCCCTGCCCGTCAGCCTTTCTGATCTAGTCTGAAAGGTACATGGAATCCAGCCTGGACGGGGAAGCAGAACAGCACAAATGAAGACAAAACGGTGCTGTCGTGTGTCCCAACAGGTGGTGAAGATGATGATCGTGGTGGTGTGTACGTTTGCCATCTGCTGGCTGCCCTTCCACGTCTACTTCCTGCTGCACCAGTTCTTTCCTGATATGTTTGAAGAAAGGTTCATCCAGCAGGTGTATCTGGCCATCATGTGGCTGGCTATGAGCTCCACCATGTACAACCCCATCATCTACTGCTGCCTCAATGACAGGTTATCCAGCACACACACACACACACATATATATTGATGTATTACTCATTTACTGCAAATCCTCAAATATTTACCTCAAATGCAGATAGATCCAGGCTTCCATTTGAACCTGGCTTATATTAAAGTCAGAGACATTATATCATATATTAGTAAAAGCCTCCCTGTTATATGATCTGATACATTTAGCATAAATAGTCATTCCATAATCACTGCTGTGCAGTTTAAACAGAAATAATGTTCTCACTAATTCATTCATTTTCATGTTTTGTGTAAAGCAGCTTACCACTTCCTGCACAGTTACACATGTTCAGGGGCTTTTAAAAGCACCATGCCTCTTTATGCTGTTAATTTGACACGACGCAAAACACACACACAGCTGACTGCAGACCAGCGTGAGCTCCAAGGCAGCTTCTTCCAAATGAAAGCAAACCACACACTTTTCTCCATTGCGCCGTAGCGCCGTCACTTTTTATTCAAAATTGGAAGTACCATTCAAACGTATTGAATCTTTAATAATTTACAGTTTATGTGCCCAAAATCTGTGCCTTGTACTCACGCCGGGAGCTTTAGCCCTATCAATAAACTTATCTGTTTGATAATGGAGAGATGAGAAAACTAGTCAGCTGTGGGGTGCCCTCATATATTAGGGTAGACAAATATACAAGACAAATATAAATATATCTATTAATACAAAGCACAACTACATTACAACTAACTTTACAAAATACATTATTTCAAGGTTAACCCTCCATTTTCTAATACAAAGACTTTAAATATGTACTTTTTAAACTCTTTTTTTCCCTTCAAAATATGGAACATTTAAATCCATCTCATCAAAGTCATGATAACCCTTTTCTAATTTTTAAACCATCGCCCTGATGATAGACAAAAGACAAGCTAGACAAGAAATGAATAAAAGTGAATCAAGCCGGTGTCCTTAGAATTGTGCAAATGCTTTTAATGTGAAACCCGTGCAGGAAGTGTCATTGGCAGCAGCTTTACACCAGTAAAAATACCGACAAAGCAGAAGCAATTAAATGAATTTGTGAATGGCAACAGCGTTGTTGAGGTATTGTTTGAATGCACTGTTGGTTTAATCATGTTGTTGTTGACGATGGTATTTGAGACTTGGATCATTATTTGAATCATTTCAGAAGTAATTACTTCATTCCCTACACTATTCATAGCTTCATAAATTGAATCATCTCATCATTTATTCATTGCAATTCCAAAATAGATTGGTGTTTCTATCCTCATGCAGATTTAAAAGATCAAGAAAGGGCAATTTCTCCATTTGTAGGCAATCACCAGGATGAAAAACTGTGGACGTCCAAAGCATTTGGTCCTTTGACAAGATAAAGTGGTGGCAATATATATAAGATAAAAACTCTCCAGGGAAAGATCATTTCATTCTTGTTTAGCAGCAATCATATTGTCCTTCAGGACTGCAGCCATTGACACATACACACAGTCAGCTACAGTCATCACATAGCAGTATCCCAGCCTCCACTGCTGCCTTAGTGACAAGCAGTTGTGAAAACTCACAGTAGGGAGGCTGCTTATGCTCACTTTGAGCTCACTTGCCTGGAAAGAAACTCTCTGGAGCTCAAAGGCGTCCGCACATGGACTGAAGTCAGAATAAACTTCACTCCTGGCCGTGAGCATCAACAATTCAAAAATCAAAATGTGGGGTTATTAGAATTCTGCCTGTCAATTAATTCAATATGAAGATGGTTGTCGGGCAAAATAAAGACAGATGGTCAACTCTGCTTGCTGTGTTTAATCAATCATCTCTCATTGGCTTCCATTGTCCGTCCACCTGTTAATTGTTTTTGTGCTGCCGGAGAAATGAGATTTCACACTTGGGTGTTTTTGCCAAAATTCATTAAGTTCTAAAAATAAAAATACGTGGGTTGGAGCGAGTGAGCTGAGGTTTAGTCATCATTCTGTACAGGGTATCAGCCGGCTTTTGTCTCCATCAGCTCAGGTGATTATATTCAAATGGGTGGCTGATGATGGCCCTCACCTTTCATATTCCATCAGTCTCTTCCCGTCTTTCAGCGATTGGCATTTTCCCTCTTCGTTACTTCTGTGAGAGTGTGTGTGTGTGTGTGTGTGTGTGTGTGTGTGTGTGTCCCTTGTGATGCCTGCGTCTCATCCGCACAGTTCTTTTTTCTGTCATCTCTTCCTTCTCTGGCTTTTGTCATTTCTATGCAACATTTGAAATTGCTGGGGAAATAAGTCTTTAAGTAAAGGTCGTCGGCAAATGTCACCATGAAGCAATTAGTGTTAATTAACATTCAAATGCGTCAGTGATACACAGTCTTTGCTCTTTGGCCTGTTTGTTATTAGCGTTTGTACATGACGTGTGTGTTGAGCATTACGCAGTACGGTACAGTAAGAATGCAAAAACTGTGTCGGCCTTCTGTTCAACTGCTTTGTCTGGTTCCACATCGAGCTGTAGCATATAGTAAACAGTCTTGTCAGATTGGAAGGATTTCAAAATTCGCTGCTGTTCATAGTGTGAAGGGAAAAGTAATGTTGCTGCAGCTCACTATGTAAAGACTGATTTGGTTTAAGATCACTGATTTTTATTTATCTGGGATTTCTGTAAACCGATGATGATCTAACTAACGAACACTGCAGCAACAGCTGTGTCAAGACTTTGTAATACCACTAGTTTATAGACTCAGTCCTGAGCTAGTTTATAAAAGAAGCATACAGTAGTGTTTATGGTTGCAACTAATGATTATTTTCATTGCAATGGTTGAGTCTGAAAAATGCTCATCACAGCTTCCCAGAGCCCAAAGGGCTCTATATATACGACGTCTTCATATTGCTTCATTTTGTGCCCATCAGGAATGGTTGGAGGAGGGAAAGAGGGACCCAGATGCAGATAGCCGGGATGCATAGGTTTTAATGAAAAGGAACAACTAAAAGACACTTTCAAAAGGCAACAGGGAGCTGATCTCAGAAGGGCAAGGAACACAGAGACCATCCACACATGTGACAATGACACCACGAGGAACACTGAACAGAACAGACCTAAATACACAGGACTCTAACGAGGGGATGAAGGACAGGTGAACACAGGGTAACAGGTGAAAAGACTTCACCAATCAGGGAAACACGAGGGTGGCAGAGACAAGACACAGACTCAAACACAGGACAACTAAAGCAGAAAACCACGCAACCCAGAACACACAAGACAAGCAACAGAAAACGCGGGGCGCGACAGTGCTGACCAACAGTCCAAAACCCAAAGAATCTTCATTCACTGTCAGAAAAGACAATGAAAAGCAGCAGATCCTCACAATTAAGAAGCTGCAACCTGCAAATGTTTGACATTTTTGCTTGAAGAATGAAACGATTAATCGATTATCAAAGTAGCTGGCAAATAATTTTCCCCCGATCACCTAATAGATTGATCAACTAATTGTTGCAGCTCCAGTAGCTTCTCAGTACACCTGATCCCATCTATGGTGCCATTCACAGACCATGTTCGTAGGGCCCATGATGTTGGATTGTCATTAGTGTAACTAATTCCCCCTGTGAGATTAATAAAGTTTATCTTATCTTATCTTATCTTATCTTAACTACTTTGAACAGAGAATCATCATGGACTTCACAGACTTTCTTGTACGCTCTTTGAAAGTAATCCAATGCTACAGTGCGCCACCATGAATGCTTTGCATCTATAATATCTAGAGGATTTCTCCAACTTTGCATGGATGTTGTTGTGGATGTTAATGAATTTTAGGCAAATTTGTTGATGATAAGATAACAATTGCACCAGCTGTGTCCTTTAAACCTACAATTGAATTGATTTAATTGTTTGTCCACTTGGGGGGAAGCACAAGAAGCTGTAAACACAAATTCCCTAATGCTGTTAAGACAATCAAGACTAATCTGTGCTTTTCTTGCACAGATTTCGTGCTGGTTTCAAACAAGCCTTCTGCTGCTGCCCCTGCGTCCCTCGAGGCTCCTACGAAGGCCTGGAACTCAAGTCCACGCGTTACCTTCAGACCCAGACAAGTGTTTACAAGGCCAGCCGGATGGAGACCTCCGTGTCCACTGTTCTCCAGGCTGGGGACGACATGGAGCAGCCCACGGTCAAGGTCATAGCGGGTCCAGGGCCCAGTGGGGTTGCGGTTGGGGCCAGGCCACACAGCTCCTCCCAGGACCTCACCTCGAATGGGTCATCGTCCCGGAGCGTCTCCAAAACAGTATCGGAGACGTCCAGTTTCTACTCCAGTAACAACCTGCAGGAATAGACCTCGAACACAGGTGGCATTTTGCCGGACAGCAGGGAGGGAGTGTGAGGTGACTGTTCACATTGCTGCTTTGCCTGCCTGTCTTCCTGCAGAGTGTACAGCGTGACTATGTGACTTTGGACTGACTTTTTGATAAACACATTTCCAGCGTGTTCACTGGAACGTCACGTTGGGTATTTTGCAAGTGAGATTAAGTCCCTGTTCACGGAGTGTTGTCTCCACCCACAGCGCCCTTGTATAAAGTCCTCATGCTGCTCACAGATCAACCCCCATTCAAAAGATTTGCTCGTTGTCAAAAAGGGACGACGGGCACGTCGACGACATGAGCACATTCCAGTTCAAACGCTAAAATGAAGCAGACACCAATTTCCACAGGCCCTGCTTGTCACACCAGCCTTCTCTCGGTGCAGAGGGAAGGTTTACACGTTCACGATCACACAAGCTGCGTGACTTCACACGGTATATTTTGGAATGGAGCTGAGAGCAGCATGCTTTGAACACAGCGGCTACTCGTTTTTAACAAAGGTGATCTCTGCAAAGATATATAGTTTGGAGACCTCGGGTTTCCAGAAAGTCCTCTACACCTCTAATGGAGAAAGCCTGGCTTTAACAGGAACCCTCTCCCCAGAAGATACAGAACAGAGGCAGATGTGTGGTTCCAGTTGAAAGGCTTTCCCAAAAGAGGTGATGGAGAAGAAAAACAATCAAGCATAAACTCTGAATTGTGTGTGTGCAAGCTGATCAGAATGCCAACTCTATCTCCCCGAGCAGGACTTCCTGAGCAAGCCAACGTGCAAGACGAATGCCCGTCTGGCTGAAAGAGCGCTCCAAGGATCCCCTGCAGGCGTTGTTGAAAGGTTCTGGCAATCACCTGAAATGCCGGCAGTGTCTTTCATCAGGCTAAACCTTAGCTTCCAAACAGCTGGGAGCATCATGTCTGAAACGCAGAGGCCCTTCAGACGCTGAAGAGGCAACAGCGAACCTCAAGTGAAAACGGACTAAAACCCAAACTTCCCAGTATGAGACTTCAAAACCCAGATGTGATCCTCCGTGACACCGCTGAACCCAAACACCGCTGGTGTGTAGACAGCAGATGAAATGTTCCAGAGACATGTGACACTGGGTCGTGATCTAAATGCAAGGCACCACTTTCAAACTGTGAAATCGTTACGCGACTCAGCTGTTTAGCCACTCTACCCTTCCACCAGGCAGTAACATGCAGTGCGTGTCTTAATGCAATTTTGACTGGATTACATTTGCACCTGACAGATGCACCTCCACTACACACCGACACTGGCACTTGGTATTTGGTGGTTTAGGTAATCAGTTCTTCTGATTCTTTCAAATTTTCACATTTCATATGCTGTCGCTCCATCTAAATGTGATCCAGTCATACTAAGTGCATGTTAGTATCAGGTTGCGGTCTGAGTGTGCACAGGCAGCCTGTTAGCTGTAGCTCTCTAATGTGCAGCGATGTGCTTTGCTGCGTAGCATAATGTCTGTAAAAGGGCGAGGGGAGCAGAGACACAGCTCACTCTGCCGGGGTCCAGGGGAAGGAAGGTTAGCTAACGGGCTACTGAAGCCCTCTGGGACAAACTATCCTAACCGCCTACCGCTCCACATACACATACATACGTTCACGTAGAAACATGTTTTAGTTCAAACATACAGTATTAAGCTTGTCTCACATCATTCTTAGTCAAACTGTCTGCGCTACAGTGGGAAACAGTTTGATCAGCATCAAAATATTTCACTTCATATCATGATTATCAATCTTCTTTCAAGATATTTGCTTTCCACAAGTTTCAGTTTTTATCATTTCTTAAAAGGAAGTTGAGAAAATCAATGGCAGCCGGGAAATATCCTGGGGCGAGCTTAATAACTAAATCCTCGAGATTTGCACATTTGCTGTGTACAGAACAAACACAGGCTTTAACCAGGCACATCCACCAAACAGTGAAGCTGTAATTTATCAGACATTGACTCACACAATAAAAGAAAAAAACATCCATTTTAATAAGTCTAAGTGAAGTTTTTCATTCTAAAAAAAAGATAGTTTTTGACAATGCATCATGCATTGGAAATCAATTCAGTAGTCTCACTGTTCCCACATTATGAGATATATTTTGTGAAAAACAGGATTCTTTGCAGTTGCTACACACACACACACACACACATCCACCAAACTTCATTAGAAACACAATGACAATCAGCATCATCTCACTTTATTCACCAAAGCTAACAAACGTTTGTCTCGGAGACATGGAAACATATCTAACACTGAGTACACACATGGTGCAGGGTTCAACAGGAGGTCACATTCAGTTCCAAGAGGAAATGACGGACACACAACAGACGTTAGACATCATTAAAAAATAAATAAATCTACCTGTCATCACCATAGCTGACATGTCATTTTCTCACAGCGGCTAGAATATAAAAGCAAAACATGCTACAGACATTAACATCGTCAATTCAGTGATAAGAGCATCAAAATCATAGCTCTCTGGCTTTGACGCTGAATGCTAATTAAGTGGGTGATAGTCTGGGACTAAAATTCAAAAGTAAGAAGATTTAGAGAAGAAGGACTTTTACTCAAATTCAAACACACATGTTGTAGGATAGCGGTTACACCCTGAAGACTCGCGAATGGCTGCGTGTTTGCGTTCTGATCACACAACACAGAGGCAGCTCTCCTCCAGCCCCGTCCTTTTCCCCCTCGCCTCACGGTCCGGCAGATACGCGCACATTTTTGTTTAAAGTTTGAACACTTTCAACACTGTCTCGACACGCAGTAAGCATCCGAGGGCCAAATGGAACCAGCACCCCCTGCCTATCCTGGCAGTCACTGTCAATTAGTTAAGACAGACATTTTACCCATAGGACATCCAACACAATCCAACAAAGTGGTAAATAATGTAAAAAAAATATATATATATATGTATATGTATATATGATCATATCTTACTTGTAATTTATTTGTAACACGTGATTAACAATGTGCAGTGTGCTAGTAAGAACAAACTGGAGTTTAGACCTGCTTTCTATCATTTCCACCTTAACATCCTGTATCCAGCAGTGACAACCTCAAAGTAAACACCTGATGGCCTGCAGAACACTTGGTTCATACTGGTGGTTGCAAACGGTAGTTCTCATCTGCATTTTGATTAATGGGACTGTCGCTGGCCTGTTAGTGTGTCTAGAGATACATGGAGACAACACTTGTATATGCTGACGTGAAGCAAGATGCCCACCATTGTCCAACACCAGACTTGGTGTGTGTCAGAGTGTCTACTGTAGCTCCATAGCGTAGGCTAAGAGTGTGTATGCTATGCGTTGTCTCAGGGCCCAGCACAGCTCTGCATAATGTGTGCTTAAGTGTGGATTAGCATGACGTTGGTGGCTTAAAGCCCCTATATTTATCTATAACATTAAATATGAATGAGCAGGAAAGCAATATGTGGTTTGGTCACATAAGCAAACAACCCACGATGAATCAGATTTGGATTCGAATAATGCTAAATCCTTATTGGTGCACATATGTGCACACCATTTTTTTCCAGACCAATGAGGAGAGCACAGAGCAACATTACAGAAATACGGTGCATTTGTGAAATAACCACAACTGTTAACACAAAGGGAGGCAGCTGCTGACTTTGGCAGAAAATGTTGTGTTCATGTAGTTCTTTAGGGATTTTTAACTTTTCAAATATCCCAAATCCAGTCAAGCGTCCAATTTATTTAAAAGCATGAAGAAGACAGGAAGTGGAAGCGTCTCCTGTCAACAGCAGCGACTCGCTAATCCTTTGCTTAGTTTGTTTTATGAGCGGAAGCATTCAGAGATGTAAATCAGCCTGAAATGATCGCCTGTATCTAAATGTCCATCTGCTGGGCTGGTTTCACCACAGAGCCCCAGATAGAGTGAGCCGGGAGAGAGCGAGAGCATTGAGGTTGAGGTCATTAGATCATACTGTAGTTATCTGATTACAGTATGAACAAGACGTACAACCTTCAGGCCTGCTGCCCTGATAGGATGATTTGGAGTCAGCGAGCTGGACAGGAAAATGTTCCTTGTCTGCATCTTCTCCTGCAAGTAAATTAGCTCATACATCGTGCAGGTGAGTGTGCTTGTGGTTTTTCTTCTGAGGACCAGCAGACCTTTCAAGGACAGTTATGACTAGCTTTCGCCACAACACTCAGCCCAGTCAGCCATTTCAGTCCACCGCAGCAGCATCAAAGCTGACGGAGCTACAACCACAGCCCGTCACAAACCAAGGCAGCACACCTTCTGTTCTTGCTTTTGACACAAAGTGATTTTTCTTCTCAGACTCTTTTCATTTCAATCAGAGGCCCGAGGAGGTAAAACTGCAGTGTTAAAAGAAAGAAGCAAAAATGCCAGAAAACTAAAGGTAAATTTAGTGCAGGAGAGTTTAGTTGTTTTTTTCCCCCTGCCCCAGTAATCACAACGTTCACACCACAAACGAATCGCTGCAGAGTTCCTTTGTGTCAGGCCTTCAGGGCTGTAATTGATGGAAGGTCCTCGCAAGGGCAGCAATATAGTGACAGTTTCACCCTGTAGGCAGAGACTGTGACTCAGTCACACAACCTGGGCTTAACCAGCCTTATCAAAGTGAAGTGAGCCTTGTGATTTCTCAATGAAGGTTGAAAAATCCTATTGAATTTCAACCCCTACCAGCCCATCACATGTAATTACAGGGCCATGCGGGATGTTATGTAACATCCATAGTATCCGTTATAATGTAGCATCATGTCTGAGCCAGTGAGAGGAATGTAGAAGTGGAGTGAGCAATATGAACCCCCACGCCAACAAGCCATCTTATCATCCCAGAATCTTTTTATTTATTTATTTTTTAATTTGACCGGCGGTACCAGCAGGCCAGGAATAATCCAGACCCTGCGTCCCGAACACAGGTTATGTTCCTTCGTCCGCCCATCACCGTCACAGGTCAAGCGGAGCAGGAAAATGAGAGGCTGGGGCTCTAATGAATGTGTAATCAGCTTTGTTCAACGAGCGCTCCTTAAACGAGCGTACGGCAGGCGCTCTGTCTAACTCACAGAGCCTTCGCTGATGGGAGCTGTAGCGATGGAGACAAAAGATACCAGTTTGTTGCTGAGGAGAGGCGCCAGGCAGGCTACACAGCGGGGTGAATAGCCTCATCAGCGCCATCTCTTCCTGTGTTTCTATCCATCCCTCCCTCTCCAAACATGCTAATTACAGCAGAGATGTCGAGAGGGCGACCAGCAGAACACACGCACACAGATTTTTGTACTTGCAGGTCATTAACTGGGGTGAAAATACAAAGACTGCCACATCCATGACGTGCGTGTGTGTGTGTGCGTGCGTGTGTGTGTGTGTGTGTGTGTGTGTGTGAACGGATTGGTGCACTTCTTTGCTACAGTGACCTAAGTAGTGCCGCGAGTGCCACACACATAGCTAGTCGTTCTTACCGTCACCAGTGACTCACAGTGCACTTCATTACGAAAAGGTATATGTCATTTATACGGATGTGTACACACTGATTCGTCCACAGAGAATGACATCATGTGCGTCAGTATATAAAGAGAAATTGCAAGGGTCAAAACCACAGCACCCTGCAAATATAAAGTGCATTGAAGAACAGCCTCTGCAATATACACATATATATATAATATACTGTATATAATATATATAATCAATGTAAAGATGTGCAGCTGCAGTTAGGCTCACTATTGTTGATTTGTGAAAATGTTCTTAACTACCTTCTCTAGTTTCGTCCTTCTTGCACAAATGCCAACCTTTCCAGTAGTCTCTTTTGTGGATCTATTGTACTTTTGAATGTGCCATTTTGACTATGAGCTGCAAGGGGAACTCACCTTGAACCATGAGCTCAAAATATCTGTATCTGTGTTGTGTTGTGTAAAATGACTTACTCCGTGGAAAGGTGTACTGAAAAGTGATCGGACTCTGGGGAAAGATGCCGACTCTGTGCCATGAAGAGACATCGTCTGACAGCACTGGTGCCTGTTCTAACACAAATAGTCCTGTGCCTGTCTGTCACCACGCTGCTGGCTGTGTCTGAAAACTAAATAGCACTGCTTTTACTGAACCTGCCACATAAGGGAGATTTTGCTCGAGGCAGGGTGAGCCTCTACTCCCATTAGTTTGTGTTGTTTGTCTGCATATATCCATCCATTAGCTATACCCGGCGGGATCGCAGCTGACGTTGGACAGGAGGCGGGCTACACCCTGGATCAGTCGCCAGTCATTCACGGCTGACACATGTCAACAAATCCTTAGTCTGATAATCAGACTGAATTGGCATTTTGTTTCACGTCCTTCAACCTCAAATCATGTTCTTTTGTTTTGTGCTAACAATCAGTTGCAAGTGAAAGTGATTTTCTGTTGACACACAAGCTTTTACGATGACTGAAAATGCTGATTTAAGAGTTGTTTCTTCCGTACGTCCACTGTCCCAACTGTACAGATGCGTCGATCTCTTTCACGCTTGTCACAATATTTCGTCGCTATTTTTAATGGATATACCTTGATGGCTAGCGAGCATGGATGTACGCCAAAAACTTTGCTCCCCGGGTCATTCTTGCGTTCAGAGAAAACGGCACTATAATCCTCACATGATACAGATGTTCCCTGGCTGGGCCAGCCGATTTCCTGCTATCATTTCCCAAAATGGCTCTTTGGAACGTTTCAAAATGTTCATGTTGCTTCATTACAATGAACGAATACACTGTGATTCATTTTAAATCAATACCACATTCACCGTCGAAGCGCACCAACTGTGTGTTAACTGGCAGCTGATTATATTCCTCAACAATTACACAGTTTCCTACTGTTTGAGTAACACTGGCTTAAAAACACAGAGCCCTGCTGCCTTTTATTCAATTACTGAGCCTTTAAAAAACAAAGAGGAATATTTCTATTAGATTTTCAGTCGGAACAAAGAGGTTTGGGTTGGCTGAGTGCTCCAGACAGGTTAGAGAAGTCACATCGAAGGATTAATGGATTGTTGATTTTGGACTTTTCCAGATTTGTTGACAAGAAGAAAAAAATATACCACAGCCTTATCTGTGAAAATGCTGACTCTCAGCTCTAATTTCAGGGTGATTACATTCACATCCAGTCAACCGTGTAGCCCTTTGAATGCATATCCCCCAAGGATATAGGGCTGCAATTCCTACTGTTCCCACAAGGTCTGTTTTTAATCCCTCAAATCCCCTTAAAGCTGAAAGTCAGCACTTGAACCTCACAGTCAGTGTTTCATTTGAAGTCCAATGTTCTGTAATTTAGAGCTAACTGATACTGAGCAGTATGAGAAGAAATACATTTCTGATCCTGTACATGGATAAGAGATGTCAGTCTGAAACATACAATAAGTAGTTACAGGCGGACTTTTCAGACACAGCCATGTTCTATATTGATGTTTTGCTTGTTTGCTGCTCTGAGGCGACTGTGTATCTGCTACTGCCTCCATTGTTACCTGTCATGTGTGGAGTCACATTTACTGTACAGTGGGTGTTTTTATCTGTGCTCTTTGCCAAAATCGGGGCATTACTTTTAATGTCTTCTATTAAAGAAAACGCATTGTTTCACAATCCACCACATCGGGTTCGTGTTCATTTCAACGGGTGCACGAGTGAGTGTGGGGACTCGATTTGATTTGATTTCCTCCAGATCAGACAGCTGTGACTAAGAGATGGAAACACGCATCTGACACAGGACGTGATGTTCAGAGAGGGAGTGGAGCAAAAAAAAACCCCACTTACTTTGTAGATGCGTCTGCCACGGCTCACTCTCTGTCTCTGGGAATCCTGACCTGCACAGAGATGAGAGAGGAGGGCGAGGAAGAAGCGGCGAGGACCGGAGGCTCGGTGTGTGTCATTAAACCGGTGAAGAACAACAAAGGCTGAGTGTGTTGCTACTGTCAGATAAAACATGCTCTGTGCTGCACTGGACCTTCAGGACAAACACTGCATGAATAATAAAACTGCCTTCACGGGCCTGAACATTCTGTCAGTTTTGATACCAAAGAAATGTAAAAGCAACAAAGTCTGTGGTCTAAGGTGACTTGTCTGATGACCTACATCATGTAATATGTCACACTGAACAAATCATAATTGTCAGTCAGTAGTGAATATGACTTCATTTTATGGCAAATTACATCAATCGCAGTGAGCGTATGTTAGTATTTTTGCACCAGTAGCATTATGCATATCATTGTTTTTGAAGTTGAAGGAACACTGTACAACATTTTGGAAAATACACTTGTTTGATTTCTTGCCGAGTGTTAGATGAGAGGATCAAAAGGGGATTGCCTGCACAAATAAAAAGACAAAAAGAAACCGTGTAATTCTCAAAGGGTGAAATGCGCCCGTAACTGCGCTGCCAAGCGTCTCAGGGCTCCGGTGCTATTTGCACATATTTAAATTAGGTAGGGTATGCATACATTTGGTGCAAAATGTGTCCCTTTTTATGCAAACGACCCTCATTCCACAGAAATCCAACTCAAAAATGGCAGAGTTGGCAGTAACTGAAGCACATTTTTAAGGGCCACACACAGACTTTCCAGTGATCGTGGCAGCAGTGATTGTAACCAGGCGAAGGCACCGACGTGCCAGGTGTGCTCGTGAGCGGGTATTTCAAAGGACAATGTCACATTTTTGATTGTAGCTCGCGGTCTGAAACTGTCCGTTTTCTCCGTCTCTCAGCCGTCGTCCTGCCTGTTGTGTAAAAATGTCACGAAGTCACCATTTCTAGTCGACTTTGCCACGTGGATAAATGCACTGTGATATCATTAATATCTTTTGTGAATCGGAGCTGGAGACGGGCCAGACAGAAGAAGTGGTGCACAATTTAAGTTGCTGTCAGCGGCCGCAGTCTAGTCTTTGAGAATTCGCCCATCAACATGAAGCAGCAGACCTTAAGCTTAGCAGAACGAGTGGAAGCAGGGTGGAACAGCTAGCATGGCTCTGTCAAAAGTCACTGCATCTCTGTCAACACATCCCTCTGTAAAACCACCACGTTATTTTTACACTTTGGTTTTTGTACAGATTTAACAAATGAGCTTCAGGGGTGTTGCTAGGTGGCTGTTTTTGCCTTTGGACAGAGCCAGGCTAGCTTTTCCCCCCAGTTTCTAGCCTTTACGCTAAGCTAAGCTAACCGGCTGCTGGCTGCAGAACATCCATATTGATCTTCCCATCTAACTGTCAGTAAGAAAGAAAATAAGCGTGTTTCCCCAAATCTCAAACTATCCCTTTAAGAGCAGATCAATTTTAAATGTTTTCATTGTGTCACCTCTTAATTATAATGTAACAAAAGATTAATGCAGACTTATTGTTCACTGCGTTGAATTGAACATCTGAAGTACTTTGAATTTAATCTTAAATGAACCAATGAATTAATGGCTGCCTGGAAAAGCAGAAAAAACACATTCAGATATCTAAAACCCAGCAGCATGGTTAACAGAATGTAAAGACAAATGCTGTAGCTGAAACACAGAAAACTAGTCGTCTGGTTGTTTAACACGATTTAACTTAATGTGTTCATTGTTTTCAGCCACAGTGTTCAGTGTGTCTCTTAAACCAAGTTGACACCTGTTTGGGACGGTAAATGCCCTGCCGATGGCCGGCAGCTCATTAGGGCACGGTGACAGAGGTTTATTGGCTGGAATGAAGGGCAGATACATGACACAGAAATAACCACTGGCTGTGGTCAGAGAGGACCTCCAATCATATGAGAGATAAACCGCAGCCAAGTTATGGTTTTTAATAAAAGGTCATAATAATCAGGTCTGCTGTCAGCCTCTGGGAAGCTCAGACCTGCTTCCTGTCATTTTCCAAACCAGCGGAGAGAGATTCAGCAAGAAAACGTCTGAAGTCTGTCAGAGGAGCCAGCACCTCCAGATAGCACCATCTGTGCTTTTTTTCATGTCTTCCCACCTTTATACCCTTATTCCATATTTCACACTTTACTCAGTAGGTGGGGATTATTGGGAGAACAGCAACAAAACCCAAATGTGTGATTGTTTTAGATCTAGGTTCATAGGAAAGTAAAATGTTTTTGGCAGAGCCAAAAAATAATACCTCAGTATTTTAGGGATTTAGAGAAACATATGCATTTCCTCTGAAAGGCTTCCCAGCCAATCAAATCAATAATCTAGACTATGCGGTACTTAATAAGTGCCATTGGATATAAACATACTACTGTAAATATTAGCATCCAATATCCAATCCGAGTCAATAGGCAGAGTTAAATGTAAATGTCTGTACGTTGGGCGGCTGCGGCTGAGGGGGTAGTGCGGTCGTCCATTAACCCCAGGGTTGGTGGTTCGATCCCAGCTCCCGCTGTCTGCATGTCGAAGTGTCCCTGGGCAAGACACTGAACCCTGAGTTGCCCCCGGTGGAGGCATGGCAGCTGTGTCCCCATCGGTGTATGAATGTGGTGTGTGTGTCTCCCCTAAATGTCTGTTTGTCTGCCCTGTGATCGACTGGCGACCAGTCCAGGGTGTTTCCTGCCTCTCGCCCAAATGTTAGCTGGGATTGGCTCCAGCCCCCCCCTGCGACCCTTCGGGATAAGCAGTCTGGTTAATGAATGAATGAAATGAATGAATAATTAGGTGCTCAAATTAATGGATGTATGCTTCCTGTCTGTCAGCCATGCCTTCATCCATGCTGTTTATTATGGTGTACTGTGACCGTCTGAGATTTTTATCATTTCCATCCGAGTTTTGTTTTTCTCCCTGAAGGGTTACAGAGAGCCACTGATGAGAAATCATGATGGGAAAATTATTTTGGAAAAAAGAACATTCCCTGTGTTTCAACATTTCCATGTCAAATGTTGCTATAATGTACAACATGTTCCTGTTCACGAAAAAGAAAACAACCTAATCAGAAGTACAGCATTGGATTATTGGTACCCTGAGAGTAAAAAATAAACTTTATAGGATAGTATAACTGATAAAAGGTGAGCCAGGGCTTTATAACTCAGGGTAGATATCTGCTGAGTGAGTCAGTGTTGCACATCCTCCATGCAGCTGGGGATTTAACCCTGCTGGTGAAGTCTGGGAGGACTCAAGGCCAAAAGGTGAGATTAAAATAACTTGTTAATAAAAAGGAGCAGGAAGCAAACACTTTGGCATAGGCTAGTCCATTTAGCTGAAATGTCATTGCAGCAACTCAACATGGTCCTCAGTAGTTTGTACGGCCTCCACCTGCTTGATGCAGCCTGACAACGTCGGGGCTCCTAATGAGACGACGGATGGTGTCCTGGGGTATCTCCTCCCAGATCTGGACCAGGGCATCACTGAGCTCCTGGACAGTCTGAGCTGCAACCTGGTGGCGTCGGATGGACCGAAACATAATGTCCCAGAGGTTCTATTGGATTTAGGTCAGGTGAGCGTGGGGGGGCCAGTCAATGGTATCAGTTCCTTCATCCTCCAGGAGCT